>CAKAIZ010000039.1:0-23842 GCA_916610145.1 Eristalis arbustorum | reverse complement strand
GGATGGAAAAAGTTGGCGGTGATTAGTAGGGCACCATAGCTCATAGCTCATCTTCCATAGCTCATCTTCCAACCCACACGCGTGGAGATGTTATCGTGCATGTACCTATTGACTCTGAGACTCTGGGATGGAAAAAGTTGGCGGTGATTAGTAGGGCAATTTTTAAGGTTTCCATAGCTTATCTTCCAACCCACACGCGTGGAGATGTTATCGTGCATGTAGCCACTGACTCTGAGACTCTGGGATGGAAAAAGTTGGCGGTGATTAGTAGGGCACCATAGCTCATAGCTCATCTTCCATAGCTCATCTTCCAACCCACACGCGTGGTGATGTTATCGTGCATGTACCTATTGACTCTGAGACTCTGGGATGGAAAAAGTTGGCGGTGATTAGTAGGGCAATTTTTAAGGTTTCCATAGCTCATCTTCCAACCCACATGCGTGGAGATGTTATCGTGCATGTACCTAGTGACTCTGAGACTCTGGGATGGACAAAGTTGGCGGTGATTAGTAGGGCACCATAGCTCATAGCTCATCTTCCATAGCTGATCTTCCAACCCACACGCGTGGAGATGTTATCGTGCATGTAGCCACTGACTCTGAGACTCTGGGATGGAAAAAGTTGGCAGTGATTAGTAAAGCACCATAGCTCATAGCTCATCTTCCATAGCTCATTTTCCTACCCACACGCGTGGAGATGTTATCGTGCATGTACCTATTGACTCTGAGACTCTGGGATGGAAAAAGTTGGCGGTGATTAGTAGGGCACCATAGCTCATAGCTCATCTTCCATAGCTCATCTTCCAACCCACACGCGTGGAGATGTTATCGTGCATGTACCCATTGACTCTGAGACTCTGGGATGGAAAAAGTTGGCGGTGATTAGTAGGGCAATTTTTAAGGTTTCCATAGCTCATCTTCCAACGCACACGCGTGGAGATGTTATCGCGCATGTACCCATTGACTCTGAGACTCTGGGATGGAAAAAGTTGGCGGTGATTAGTAGGGCACCATAGCTCATAGCTCATCTTCCATAGCTCATTTTCCAACAAACACGAGTGGAGATGTTATCGTGCATGTAGCCACTGACTCTGAGACTCTGGGATGGAAAAAGTTGGCGGTGGTCAGTAGGGCACCATAGCTCATAGCTCATCTTCCATAGCTCATCTTCCAACCCACACGGGTGGTGATGTTATCGTGCATGTATCTATTGACTCTAAGACTCTGTGATGGAAAAAGTTGGCGGTGATTAGTAGGGCACCATAGCTCATAGCTCATCTTCAAGCCGCCCAAACGGAAATCCACCTATGACCTCTACACACCGGTGGAGATGTTATCGTGCATGTACCTATTGACTCTAAGACTCTGGGATGGAAAAAGTTGGCGGTGATTAGTAGGGCACCATAGCTCATAGCTCATCTTCCATAGCTCATCTTCCAACCCACACGCGTGGAGATGTTATCGTGCATGTACCCATTGACTCTGAGACTCTGGGATGGAAAAAGTTGGCGGTGGTCAGTAGGGCAATTTTTTAAGGTATTCATAGCTCATCTTCCAACCCACACGGGTGGTGATGCTATCGTGCATGTACCCATTGACTCTGAGACTCTGGGAAGGAAAAAGTTGTCCACCATAGCTCATAGCTCATCTTCCATAGCTCATCTTCCAACCCACACGCGTGGAGATGTTATCGTGCATGTACCCATTGACTCTGAGACTCTGGGATGGAAAAAGTTGGCGGTGATTAGTAGGGCACCATAGCTCATAGCTCATCTTCCATAGCTCATCTTCCAACCCACACGCGTGGAGATGTTATCGTGCATGTACCCATTGACTCTAAGACTCTGGGATGGAAAAAGTTGGCGGTGATTAGTAGGGCACCATAGCTCATAGCTCATCTTCCATAGCTCATCTTCCAACCCACACGCGTGGAGATGTTATCGTGCATGTACCCATTGACTCTGAGACTCTGGGATGGAAAAAGTTGGCGGTGATTAGTAGGGCAATTTTTAAGGTTTCCATAGCTCATCTTCCAACCCACACGGGTGGTGATGTTATCGTGCATGTACCTATTGACTCTATGACTCTGGGATGGAAAAAGTTGGCGGTGATTAGTAGGGCAATTTTGAAGGTTTCCATAGCTCATCTTCCAACCCACACGCGTGGAGATGTTATCGTGCATGTACCCATTGGCTCTGAGACTCTTGGATGGGAAAAGTTGGCGGTGATTAGTAGGGCACCATAGCTCATAGCTCATCTTCCAACCACCACGGGTGGTGATGTTATCGTGCGTGTACCCATTGACTCTGAGACTCTGGGAAGGAAAAAGTTGGCGGTGATTAGTAGGGCACCATAGCTCATAGCTCATCTTCCATAGCTCATCTTCCAACCCACACGCGTGGAGATGTTATCGTGCATGTACCCATTGACTCTGAGACTCTGGGATGGAAAAGGTTGGCGGTGATTAGTAGGGCACCATAGCTCATAGCTCATCTTCCATAGCTCATCTTCCAACCCACACGCGTGGAGATGTTATCGTGCATGTACCCATTGACTCTAAGACTCTGGGATGGAAAAAGTTGGCGGTGATTAGTAGGGCACCATAGCTCATAGCTCATCTTCCATAGCTCATTTTCCATAGCTCATCTTCCAACCCACACGCGTGGAGATGTTATCGTGCATGTACCCATTGACTCTAAGACTCTGGGATGGAAAAAGTTGGCGGTGATTAGTAGGGCACCATAGCTCATAGCTCATCTTCCATAGCTCATCTTCCAACCCACACGGGTGGTGATGTTATCGTGCATGTACCTATTGACTCTGAGACTCTGGGATGGAAAAAGTTGGCCGTGGTCAGTAGGGCAATTTTTAAGGTTTCCATAGCTCATCTTCCAACCCCACACGGGTGGTGATGTTATCGTGCATGTACCTATTGACTCTGAGACTCTGGGATGGAAAAAGTTGGCCGTGGTCAGTAGGGCAATTTTTAAGGTTTCCATAGCTCATCTTCCAACCCACACGCGTGGAGATGTTACTGTGCATGTAGGATGGAAAAAGTTGGCGGTGATTAGTAGGGCACCATAGCTCATAGCTCATCTTCCATAGCTCATCTTCCAACCCACACGCGTGGAGATGTTATCGTGCATGTACCCATTGACTCTAAGACTCTGGGATGGAAAAAGTTGGCGGTGATTAGTAGGGCACCATAGCTCATAGCTCATCTTCCATAGCTCATTTTCCATAGCTCATCTTCCAACCCACACGCGTGGAGATGTTATCGTGCATTTACCAATTACTCTGATACTCTGGGATGGAAAAAGTTGGCCGTGGTCAGTAGGGCAATTTTTAAGGTTTCCATAGCTCATCTTCCAACCCACACGCGTGGAGATGTTATCGTGCATGTACCCATTGACTCTAAGACTCTGGGATGGAAAAAGTTGGCGGTGATTAGTAGGGCACCATAGCTCATAGCTCATCTTCCATAGCTCATCTTCCAACCCACACGGGTGGTGATGTTATCGTGCATGTACCTATTGACTCTGAGACTCTGGGATGGAAAAAGTTGGCCGTGGTCAGTAGGGCAATTTTTAAGGTTTCCATAGCTCATCTTCCAACCCACACGGGTAGTGATGTTATCGTGCATGTACCCATTGACTCTGAGAGTCTGAGATGGAAAAAGTTGGCGGTGATTAGTATGGCAATTTTGAAGGTTTCCATAGCTCATCTTCCAACCCACACGCGTGGAGATGTTATCGTGCATGTACCCATTGACTCTAAGACTCTGGGATGGAAAAAGTTGGCGGTGATTAGTAGGGCACCATAGCTCATAGCTCATCTTCCATAGCTCATCTTCCAACCCACACGGGTGGTGATGTTATCGTGCATTTACCAATTACTCTGATACTCTGCGATGGAAAAAGTTGGCCGTGGTCAGTAGGGCAATTTTTAAGGTTTCCATAGCTCATCTTCCAACCCACACGCGTGGAGATGTTATCGTGCATGTACCCATTGACTCTAAGACTCTGGGATGGAAAAGTTGCGGTGATTAGTAGGGCACCATAGCTCATAGCTCATCTTCCATAGCTCATCTTCCAACCCACACGCGTGGAGATGCTATCGTGCATGTACCTATTGACTCTGAGACTCTGGGATGGAAAAAGTTGGCGGTGATTAGTAGGGCAATTTTTAAGGTTTCCATAGCTTATCTTCCAACCCACACGCGTGGAGATGTTATCGTGCATGTAGCCACTGACTCTGAGACTCTGGGATGGAAAAAGTTGGCGGTGATTAGTAGGGCACCATAGCTCATAGCTCATCTTCCATAGCTCATCTTCCACCCACACGCGTGGTGATGTTATCGTGCATGTACCTATTGACTCTGAGACTCTGGGATGGAAAAAGTTGGCGGTGATTAGTAGGGCAATTTTTAAGGTTTTCATAGCTTATCTTCCAACCCACACGCGTGGAGATGTTATCGTGCATGTAGCCACTGACTCTGAGACTCTGGGATGGAAAAAGTTGGCGGTGATTAGTAGGGCACCATAGCTCATAGCTCATCTTCCATAGCTCATCTTCCAACCCACACGCGTGGTGATGTTGTCGTGCATGTACCTATTGACTCTGAGACTCTGGGATGGAATAAGTTGGCGGTGATTAGTAGGGCAATTTTTAAGGTTTCCATAGCTCATCTTCCAACCCACATGCGTGGAGATGTTATCGTGCATATACCTAGTGACTCTGAGACTCTGGGATGGACAAAGTTGGCGGTGATTAGTAGGGCACCATAGCTCATAGCTCATCTTCCATAGCTGATCTTCCAACCCACACGCGTGGAGATGTTATCGTGCATGTAGCCACTGACTCTGAGACTCTGGGATGGAAAAAGTTGGCGGTGATTAGTAAAGCACCATAGCTCATAGCTCATCTTCCATAGCTCATTTTCCTACCCACACGCGTGGAGATGTTATCGTGCATGTACCTATTGACTCTGAGACTCTGGGATGGAAAAAGTTGGCGGTGATTAGTAGGGCACCATAGCTCATAGCTCATCTTCCATAGCTCATCTTCCAACCCACACGCGTGGAGATGTTATCGTGCATGTACCCATTGACTCTGAGACTCTGGGATGGAAAAAGTTGGCGGTGATTAGTAGGGCAATTTTTAAGGTTTCCATAGCTCATCTTCCAACGCACACGCGTGGAGATGTTATCGCGCATGTACCCATTGACTCTGAGACTCTGGGATGGAAAAAGTTGGCGGTGATTAGTAGGGCACCATAGCTCATAGCTCATCTTCCATAGCTCATTTTCCAACCCACACGAGTGGAGATGTTATCGTGCATGTAGCCACTGACTCTGAGACTCTGGGATGGAAAAAGTTGGCGGTGATTAGTAGGGCACCATAGCTCATAGCTCATCTTCCATAGCTCATCTTCCAACCCACACGTGTGGAGATGTTATCGTGCATGTACCTATTGACTCTGAGACTCTGGGATGGAAAAAGTTGGCCGTGGTCAGTAGGGCAATTTTTAAGGTTTCCATAGCTCATCTTCCAACCCACACGGGTAGTGATGTTATCGTGCATGTACCCATTGACTCTGAGAGTCTGAGATGGAAAAAGTTGGCGGTGATTAGTATGGCAATTTTGAAGGTTTCCATAGCTCATCTTCCAACCCACACGCGTGGAGATGTTATCGTGCATGTACCCATTGACTCTAAGACTCTGGGATGGAAAAAGTTGGCGGTGATTAGTAGGGCACCATAGCTCATAGCTCATCTTCCATAGCTCATCTTCCAACCCACACGGGTGGTGATGTTATCGTGCATTTACCAATTACTCTGATACTCTGCGATGGAAAAAGTTGGCCGTGGTCAGTAGGGCAATTTTTAAGGTTTCCATAGCTCATCTTCCAACCCACACGCGTGGAGATGTTATCGTGCATGTACCCATTGACTCTAAGACTCTGGGATGGAAAAAGTTGGCGGTGATTAGTAGGGCACCATAGCTCATAGCTCATCTTCCATAGCTCATCTTCCAACCCACACGCGTGGAGATGTTATCGTGCATGTACCTATTGACTCTGAGACTCTGGGATGGAAAAAGTTGGCGGTGATTAGTAGGGCAATTTTTAAGGTTTCCATAGCTTATCTTCCAACCCACACGCGTGGAGATGTTATCGTGCATGTAGCCACTGACTCTGAGACTCTGGGATGGAAAAAGTTGGCGGTGATTAGTAGGGCACCATAGCTCATAGCTCATCTTCCATAGCTCATCTTCCAACCCACACGCGTGGTGATGTTATCGTGCATGTACCTATTGACTCTGAGACTCTGGGATGGAAAAAGTTGGCGGTGATTAGTAGGGCAATTTTTAAGGTTTTCATAGCTTATCTTCCAACCCACACGCGTGGAGATGTTATCGTGCATGTAGCCACTGACTCTGAGACTCTGGGATGGAAAAAGTTGGCGGTGATTAGTAGGGCACCATAGCTCATAGCTCATCTTCCATAGCTCATCTTCCAACCCACACGCGTGGTGATGTTGTCGTGCATGTACCTATTGACTCTGAGACTCTGGGATGGAATAAGTTGGCGGTGATTAGTAGGGCAATTTTTAAGGTTTCCATAGCTCATCTTCCAACCCACATGCGTGGAGATGTTATCGTGCATGTACCTAGTGACTCTGAGACTCTGGGATGGACAAAGTTGGCGGTGATTAGTAGGGCACCATAGCTCATAGCTCATCTTCCATAGCTGATCTTCCAACCCACACGCGTGGAGATGTTATCGTGCATGTAGCCACTGACTCTGAGACTCTGGGATGGAAAAAGTTGGCGGTGATTAGTAAAGCACCATAGCTCATAGCTCATCTTCCATAGCTCATTTTCCTACCCACACGCGTGGAGATGTTATCGTGCATGTACCTATTGACTCTGAGACTCTGGGATGGAAAAAGTTGGCGGTGATTAGTAGGGCACCATAGCTCATAGCTCATCTTCCATAGCTCATCTTCCAACCCACACGCGTGGAGATGTTATCGTGCATGTACCCATTGACTCTGAGACTCTGGGATGGAAAAAGTTGGCGGTGATTAGTAGGGCAATTTTTAAGGTTTCCATAGCTCATCTTCCAACGCACACGCGTGGAGATGTTATCGCGCATGTACCCATTGACTCTGAGACTCTGGGATGGAAAAAGTTGGCGGTGATTAGTAGGGCACCATAGCTCATAGCTCATCTTCCATAGCTCATTTTCCTACCCACACGCGTGGAGATGTTATCGTGCATGTACCTATTGACTCTGAGACTCTGGGATGGAAAAAGTTGGCGGTGATTAGTAGGGCAATTTTTAAGGTTTCCATAGCTCATCTTCCAACCCACACGCGTGGAGATGTTATCGTGCATGTACCTAGTGACTCTGAGACTCTAGGATGGAAAAAGTTGGCGGTGATTAGTAGGGCACCATAGCTCATAGCTCATCTTCCATAGCTCATTTTCCTACCCACACGCGTGGAGATGTTATCGTGCATGTACCTATTGACTCTGAGACTCTGGGATGGAAAAAGTTGGCGGTGATTAGTAGGGCAATTTTTAAGGTTTCCATAGCTCATCTTCCAACCCACACGCGTGGAGATGTTATCGTGCATGTACCTATTGATTCTGAGACTCTGGGATGGAAAAAGTTGGCGGTGATTAGTAGGGCACCATAGCTCATAGCTCATCTTCCAACCCACACGCGTGGAGATGTTATCGTGCATGTAGCCACTGACTCTGAGACTCTGGGATGGAAAAAGTTGGCGGTGATTAGTAGGGCACCATAGCTCATAGCTCATCTTCCATAGCTCATCTTCCAACCCACACGCGTGGTGATGTTATCGTGCATGTACCTATTGACTCTGAGACTCTGGGATAGAAAAAGTTGGCGGTGA
This sequence comes from Eristalis arbustorum, assembly GCA_916610145.1. Taxonomy (NCBI): domain Eukaryota; kingdom Metazoa; phylum Arthropoda; class Insecta; order Diptera; family Syrphidae; genus Eristalis; species Eristalis arbustorum. Next base: position 15,918 of record CAKAIZ010000039.1, on the reverse strand, counting down.
TTAGTAGGGCAATTTTGAAGGTTTCCATAGCTCATCTTCCAACCCACACGCGTGGAGATGTTATCGTGCATGTACCCATTGACTCTAAGACTCTGGGATGGAAAAAGTTGGCGGTGATTAGTAGGGCACCATAGCTCATAGCTCATCTTCCATAGCTCATTTTCCAACCCACACGCGTGGAGATGTTATCGTGCATGTACCTATTGACTCTGAGACTCTGGGATGGAAAAAGTTGGCGGTGATTAGTAGGGCACCATAGCTCATAGCTCATCTTCCATAGCTCATCTTCCAACCCACACGCGTGGAGACATTATCGTGCATGTACCCATTGACTCTGAGACTCTGGGATTGAAAAAGTTGGCCGTGGTCAGTAGGGCAATTTTGAAGGTTTCCATAGCTCATCTTCCAACCCACACGCGTGGAGATGTTATCGTGCATGTACCCATTGACTCTGAGACTCTGGGATGGAAAAAGTTGGCCGTGGTCAGTAGGGCAATTTTGAAGGTTTCCATAGCTCATCTTCCAACCCACACGCGTGGAGATGTTATCGTGCATGTACCCATTGACTCTGAGACTCTGGGATGGAAAAAATTGGCGTTGATTAGTAGGGCACCATAGCTCATAGCTCATCTTCCATAGCTCATTTTCCAACCCACACGCGTGGAGATGTTATCGTGCATGTACCCATTGACTCTAAGACTCTGGGATGGAAAAAGTTGGCGGTGATTAGTAGGGCAATTTTGAAGGTTTCCATAGCTCATCTTCCAACGCACACGCGTGGAGATGTTATCGTACATGTACCCATTGACTCTGAGACTCTGGGATGGAAAAAGTTGGCGGTGATTAGTAGGGCACCATAGCTCATAGCTCATCTTCTATAGCTCATTTTCCAACCCACACGCGTGGAGATGTTATCGTGCATGTAGCCACTGACTCTGAGACTCTGGGATGGAAAAAGTTGGCGGTGATTAGTAGGGCACCATAGCTCATAGCTCATCTTCCATAGCTCATCTTCCAACCCACACGTGTGGAGATGTTATCGTGCATGTACCCATTGACTCTGAGACTCTGAGATGGAAAAAGTTGGCCGTGGTCAGTAGGGCAATTTTTAAGGTTTCCATAGCTCATCTTCCAACCCACACGCGTGGAGATGTTATCGTGCATGTACCCATTGACTCTGAGACTCTGGGATGGAAAAAGTTGGCGGTGATTAGTAGGGCAATTTTGAAGGTTTCCAAAGCTCATCTTCCAATCCACACGGGTGGTGATGTTATCGTGCATGTACCTATTGACTCTAAGACTCTGGGATGGAAAAAGTTGGCGGTGATTAGTAGGGCACCATAGCTCATAGCTCATCTTCCATAGCTCATCTTCCAACCCACACGCGTGGAGATGTTATCGTGCATGTAGCCACTGACTCTGAGACTCTGGGATGGAAAAAGTTGGCGGTGATTAGTAGGGCACCATAGCTCATAGCTCATCTTCCAACCCACACGCGTGGTGATGTTATCGTGCATGTACCTATTGACTCTGAGACTCTGTGATGGAAAAAGTTGGCGGTGATTAGAAGGGCAATTTTTAAGGTTTCCATAGCTCATCTTCCAACCCACACGCGTGGAGATGTTATCGTGCATGTACCCATTGACTCTAAGACTCTGGGATGGAAAAAGTTGGCCGTGGTCAGTAGGGCAATTTTGAAGGTTTCCATAGCTCATCTTCCAACCCACACGCGTGGAGATGTTACTGTGCATGTAGGATGGAAAAAGTTGGCGGTGATTAGTAGTGCACCATAGCTCATAGCTCATCTTCCATAGCTCATCTTCCAACCCACACGCGTGGAGATGTTATCGTGCATGTACCCATTGACTCTGAGACTCTGGGATGGAAAAAGTTGGCGGTGATTAGTAGGGCACCATAGCTCATAGCTCATCTTCCATAGCTTATCTTCCAACCCACACGCGTGGAGATGTTATCGTGCATGTACCCATTGACTCTGAGACTCTGGGATGGAAAAAGTTGGCGGTGATTAGTAGGGCACCATAGCTCATAGCTCATCTTCCATAGCTCATTTTCCAACCCACACGCGTGGAGATGTTATCGTGCATGTAAATATTGACTCTAAGACTCTGGGATGGAAAAAGTTGGCGGTGGTCAGTAGGGCACCATAGCTCATAGCTCATCTTCCATAGCTCATCTTCCAACCCACACGGGTGGTGATGTTATCGTGCATGTAAATATTGACTCTAAGACTCTGGGATAGAAAAAGTTGGCGGTGATTAGTAGGGCACCATAGCTCATAGCTCATCTTCCATAGCTCATTTTCCATAGCTCATCTTCCAACCCACACGCGTGGAGATGTTATCGTGCATGTAGCCATTGACTCTAAGACTCTGGGATGGAAAAAGTTGGCGGTGATTAGTAGGGCACCATAGCTCATAGCTCATCTTCCATAGCTCATTTTCCATAGCTCATCTTCCAACCGACACGCGTGGAGATGTTATCGTGCATGTACCCATTGACTCTGAGACTCTGGGATGGAAAAAGTTGGCGGTGGTCAGTAGGGCAATTTTGAAAGTTTCCATAGCTCATCTTCCAACCCACACGCGTGGAGATGTTATCGTGCATGTACCCATTGACTCTGAGACTCTGGGATGGAAAAAGTTGGCGGTGATTAGTAGGGCACCATAGCTCATAGCTCATAGCTCATCTTCCATAGCTCATCTTCCAACCCACACGCGTGGAGATGTTATCGTGCATGTACCCATTGACTCTAAGACTCTGGGATGGAAAAAGTTGGCCGTGGTCAGTAGGGCAATTTTTAAGTTTCCATAGCTCATCTTCCAACCCACACGCGTGGAGATGTTATCGTGCATGTACCCATTGACTCTGAGACTCTGGGATGGAAAAAGTTGGCGGTGATTAGTAGGGCAATTTTGAAGGTTTCCATAGCTCATCTTCCAATCCGCACGGGTGGTGATGATATCGTGCATGTACCTATTGACTCTGAGACTCTGGGATGGAAAAAGTTGGCGGTGATTAGTAGGGCAATTTTTAAGGTTTCCATAGCTCATCTTCCAACCCACACGCGTGGAGATGTTATCGTGCATTGACTCTAAGACTCTGGGATGGAAAAAGTTGGCCGTGGTCAGTAGGGCAATTTTGAAGGTTTCCATAGCTCATCTTCCAATCCACACGGGTGATGATGATATCGTGCATGTACCTATTGACTCTAAGACTCTGGGATGGAAAATGTTGGCGGTGATTAGTAGGGCACCATAGCTCATAGCTCATCTTCCATAGCTCATCTTCCAACCCACACGCGTGGAGATGTTATCGTGCATGTACCCATTGACTCTGAGACTCTGAGATGGAAAAAGTTGGCCGTGGTCAGTAGGGCAATTTTTAAGGTTTCCATAGCTCATCTTCCAACCCACACGGGTGGTGATGTTATCGTGCATGTACCCATTGACTCTGAGACTCTGGGATGGAAAATGTTGGCGGTGATTAGTAGGGCACCATAGCTCATAGCTCATCTTCCATAGCTCATTTTCCAACCCACACGCGTGGAGATGTTATCGTGCATGTACCCATTGACTCTGAGACTCTGGGATGGAAAAAGTTGGCGGTGATTAGTAGGGCAATTTTGAAGGTTCCATAGCTCATCTTCCAATCCACACGGGTGGTGATGATATCGTGCATGTACCTATTGACTCTGAGACTCTGGGATGGAAAAAGTTGGCGGTGATTAGTAGGGCAATTTTGAAGGTTTCCATAGCTCATCTTCCAATCCACACGGGTGGTGATGATATCGTGCATGTACCTATTGACTCTAAGACTCTGGGATGGAAAAAGTTGGCGGTGATTAGTAGGGCAATTTTGAAGGTTTCCATAGCTCATCTTCCAACCCACACGCGTGGAGATGTTACTGTGCATGTAGGTTGGAAAAAGTTGGCGGTGATTAGTAGGGCACCATATCTCATAGCTCATCTTCCATAGCTCATCTTCCAACCCACACGGGTGGTGATGTTATCGTGCATGTACCCATTGACTCTGAGACTCTGGGATGGAAAAAGTTGGCGGTGATTAGTAGGGCAATTTTGAAGGTTTCCATAGCTCATCTTCCAACCCACACGCGTGGAGATGTTGCTGTGCATGTAGGATGGAAAAAGTTGGCGGTGATTAGTAGGGCACCATATCTCATAGCTCATCTTCCATAGCTCATCTTCCAACCCACACGCGTGCAGATGTTATCGTGCATGTACCCATTGACTCTAAGACTCTGGGATGGAAAAAGTTGGCGGTGATTAGTAGGGCAATTTTGAAGGTTTCCATAGCTCATCTTCCAATCCACACGGGTGGTGATGATATCGTGCATGTACCTATTGACTCTGAGACTCTGGGATGGAAAAAGTTGGCGGTGATTAGTAGGGCAATTTTGAAGGTTTCCATAGCTCATCTTCCAATCCACACGGGTGGTGATGATATCGTGCATGTACCTATTGACTCTAAGACTCTGGGATGGAAAAAGTTGGCCGTGGTCAGTAGGGCAATTTATAAGGTTTCCACAGCTCATCTTCCAACCCACACGCGTGGAGATGTTATCGTGCATGTAGCCACTGACTCTAAGAAACTGGGATGGAAGAAGTTGGCGGTGATTAGTAGGGCACCATAGCTCATAGCTCAGTCTTCCATAGCTCATCTTCCAACCCACACGCGTGGAGATGTTATCGTGCATGTACCCATTGACTCTGAGACTCTGGGATGGAAAAAGTTGGCGGTGATTAGTAGGGCACCATAGCTCATAGCTCATAGCTCATCTTCCATAGCTCATCTTCCAACCCACACGCGTGGAGATGTTATCGTGCATGTACCCATTGACTATCGTGCATGTACCCATTGACTCTAAGACTCTGGGATGGAAAAGTTGGCCGTGGTCAGTAGGGCAATTTTTAAGGTTTCCATAGCTCATCTTCCAACCCACACGCGTGGAGATGTTATCGTGCATGTACCCATTGACTCTGAGACTCTGGGATGGAAAGAGTTGGCGGTGATTAGTAGGGCAATTTTTAAGGTTTCCATAGCTCATCTTCCAATCCACACGGGTGGTGATGATATCGTGCATGTACCTATTGACTCTGAGACTCTGGAATGGAAAAAGTTGGCGGTGATTAGTAGGGCAATTTTGAAGGTTTCCATAGCTCATCTTCCAATCCACACGGGTGGTGATGTTATCGTGCATGTACCTATTGACTCTGAGACTCTGGGATGGAAAAAGTTGGCGGTGATTAGTAGGGCAATTTTTAAGGTTTCCATAGCTCATCTTCCAACCCACACGCGTGGAGATGTTATCGTGCATGTACCCATTGACTCTAAGACTCTGGGATGGAAAAAGTTGGCCGTGGTCAGTAGGGCAATTTTGAAGGTTTCCATAGCTCATCTTCCGATCCACACGGGTGATGATGATATCGTGCATGTACCTATTGACTCTAAGACTCTGGGATGGAAAAAGTTGGTGGTGATTAGTAGGGCACCATAGCTCATAGCTCATCTTCCATAGCTCATCTTCCAACCCACACGCGTGGAGATGTTATCGTGCATGTACCCATTGACTCTGAGACTCTGGGATGGAAAAAGTTGGCCGTGGTCAGTAGGGCAATTTTTAAGGTTTCCATAGCTCATCTTCCAACCCACACGGGTGGTGATGTTATCGTGCATGTACCCATTGACTCTGAGACTCTGGGATGGAAAAAGTTGGCGGTGATTAGTAGGGCACCATAGCTCATAGCTCATCTTCCATAGCTCATTTTCCAACCCACACGCGTGGAGATGTTATCGTGCATGTACCCATTGACTCTGAGACTCTGGGATGGAAAAAGTTGGCGGTGATTAGTAGGGCACCATAGCTCATAGCTCATCTTCCATAGCTCATCTTCCAACCCACACGCGTGGAGATGTTATCGTGCATGTACCTATTGACTCTAAGACTCTGGGATGGAAAAAGTTGGCGGTGATTAGTAGGGCAATTTTTAAGGTTTCCATAGCTCATCTTCCAACCCACACGGGTGGAGATGTTATCGTGCATGTAGCCATTGACTCTAAGACTCTGGGATGGAAAAAGTTGGCGGTGATTAGTAGGGCACCATAGCTCATAGCTCATCTTCCAACCCACACGGGTGGTGATGTTATCGTGCATGTAGCCATTGACTCTAAGACTCTGGGATGGAAAAAAGTTGGCGGTGATTAGTAGGGCACCATAGCTCATAGCTCATCTTCCATAGCTCATCTTCCAACCCACACGCGTGGAGATGTTATCGTGCATGTACCCATTGACTCTAAGACTCTGGGATGGAAAAAGTTGGCGGTGATTAGTAGGGCACCATAGCTCATAGCTCATCTTCCATAGCTCATCTTCCAACCCACACGGGTGGTGATGTTATCGTGCATGTACCCATTGACTCTGAGAGTCTGGGATGGAAAAAGTTGGCCGTGGTCAGTAGGGCAATTTTTAAGGTTTCCATAGCTCATCTTCCAACCCATACGCGTGGAGATGTTATCGTGCATGTACCTATTGACTCTAAGACTCTGGGATGGAAAAAGTTGGCGGTGATTAGTAGGGCAATTTTTAAGGTTTCCATAGCTCATCTTCCAACCCACACGGGTGGAGATGTTATCGTGCATGTACCAATTGACTCTGAGACTCTGGGATGGAAAAAAGTTGGCGGTGATTAGTAGGGCAATTTTTAAGGTTTCCATAGCTCATCTTCCAACCCACACGGGTGGAGATGTTATCGTGCATGTAGCCACTGACTCTGAGACTCTGGGATGGAAAAAGTTGGCGGTGATTAGTAGGGCACCATAGCTCATAGCTCATCTTCCATAGCTCATCTTCCAAACCACACGCGTGGGGATGTTATCGTGCATGTACCCATTGACTCTGAGACTCTGGGATGGAAAAAGTTGGCGGTGGTCAGCAGCGCAGTTTTTAAGGTTTCCATAGCTCATCTTCCAACCCACACGGGTGGAGATGTTATCGTGCATGTAGCCACTGACTCTGAGACTCTGGGATGGAAAAAGTTGGCGGTGATTAGTAGGGCACCATAGCTCATAGCTCATCTTCCATAGCTCATCTTCCAACCCACACGCGTGGTGATGTTATCGTGCATGTACCCATTGACTCTGAGACTCTGGGATGGAAAAAGTTGGCGGTGATTAGTAGGGCAATTCTTAAGGTTTCCATAGCTCATCTTCCAACCCACACGCGTGGAGATGTTATCGTGCATGTACCTATTGACTCTAAGACTCTGGGATGGAAAAAGTTGGCGGTGATTAGTAGGGCACCATAGCTCATAGCTCATCTTCCATAGCCCATCTTCCAACCCACACGCGTGGAGATGTTATCGTGCATGTACCCATTGACTCTAAGACTCTGGGATGGAAAAAGTTGGCGGTGATTAGTAGGGCAATTTTGAAGGTTTCCATAGCTCATCTTCCAACCCACACGCGTGGAGATGTTATCGTGCATGTACCCATTGACTCTGAGACTCTGGGATGGAAAAAGTTGGCGGTGATTAGTAGGGCACTATAGCTCATAGCTCATCTTCCATAGCTCATTTTCCAACCCACACGCGTGGAGATGTTATCGTGCATGTAGCCACTGACTCTGAGACTCTGGGATGGAAAAAGTTGGCGGTGATTAGTAGGGCACCATAGCTCATAGCTCATCTTCCATAGCTCATCTTCCAACCCACACGCGTGGAGAGGTTATCGTGCATGTACCCATTGACTCTGAGACTCTGGGATGGAAAAAGTTGGCCGTGGTCAGTAGGGCAATTTTTAAGGTTTCCATAGCTCATTTTCCAACACACACGCGTGGAGATGTTATCGTGCATGTAGCCACTGACTCTGAGACTCTGGGATGGAAAAAGTTGGCGGTGGTCAGCAGGGCAATCTTTAAGGTTTCCATAGCTCATCTTCCAACCCACACGGGTGGAGATGTTATCGTGCATGTACCCATTGACTCTGAGACTCTGGGATGGAAAAAGTTGGCCGTGGTCAGTAGGGCAATTTTTAAGGTTTCCATAGCTCATCTTCCAACCCACACGCGTGGAGATGTTATCGTACATGTACCCATTGACTCTAAGACTCTGGGATGGAAAAAGTTGGCGGTGGTCAGTGAGGCAATTTTGAAGGTATTCATAGCTCATCTTCAACCCGCAAAAACGGAAATTCACCTATGACCTCTACACACCGGTGGGGATGTTATCGTGCATGTACCCATTGACTCTAAGACTCTGGGATGGAAAAAGTTGGCGGTGATTAGTAGGGCACCATAGCTCATAGCTCATCTTCCATAGCTCATCTTCCAACCCACACGCGTGGTGATGTTATCGTGCAAGTACCCATTGACTCTGAGACTCTGGGATGGAAAAAGTTGGCGGTGATTAGTAGGGCAATTTTTAAGGTTTCCATAGCTCATCTTCCAACCCACACGCGTGGAGATGTTATCGTGCATGTACCTTATTGACTCTAAGACTCTGGGATGGAAAAAGTTGGCGGTGATTAGTAGGGCACCATAGCTCATAGCTCATCTTCCATAGCTCATCTTCCAACCCACACGCGTGGATATGTTATCGTGCATGTACCCATTGACTCTAAGACTCTGGGATGGAAAAAGTTGGCGGTGATTAGTAGGGCAATTTTGAAGGTTTCCATAGCTCATCTTCCAACCCACACGCGTGGAGATGTTATCGTGCATGTACCCATTGACTCTGAGACTCTGGGATGGAAAAAGTTGGCGGTGATTAGTAGGGCATAATAGCTCATAGCTCATCTTCCATAGCTCATTTTCCAACCCACACGCGTGGAGATGTTATCGTACATGTAGCCACTGACTCTGAGACTCTGGGATGGAAAAAGTTGGCGGTGATTAGTAGGGCACCATAGCTCATAGCTCATCTTCCATAGCTCATCTTCCAACCCACACGCGTGGAGATGTTATCGTGCATGTACCCATTGACTCTGAGACTCTGGGATGGAAAAAGTTGGCCGTGGTCAGTAGGGCAATTTTTAAGGTTTCCATAGCTCATTTTCCAACCCACACGCGTGGAGATGTTATCGTGCATGTAGCCACTGACTCTGAGACTCTGGGATGGAAGAAGTTGGCGGTGGTCAGCAGGGCAATCTTTAAGGTTTCCATAGCCCATCTTCCAACCCACACGCGTGGAGATGTTATCGTGCATGTACCCATTGACTCTAAGACTCTGGGATGGAAAAAGTTGGCGGTGATTAGTAGGGCAATTTTGAAGGTTTCCATAGCTCATCTTCCAACCCACACGCGTGGAGATGTTATCGTGCATGTACCCATTGACTCTGAGACTCTGGGATGGAAAAAGTTGGCGGTGATTAGTAGGGCACTATAGCTCATAGCTCATCTTCCATAGCTCATTTTCCAACCCACACGCGTGGAGATGTTATCGTGCATGTAGCCACTGACTCTGAGACTCTGGGATGGAAAAAGTTGGCGGTGATTAGTAGGGCACCATAGCTCATAGCTCATCTTCCATAGCTCATCTTCCAACCCACACGCGTGGAGAGGTTATCGTGCATGTACCCATTGACTCTGAGACTCTGGGATGGAAAAAGTTGGCCGTGGTCAGTAGGGCAATTTTTAAGGTTTCCATAGCTCATTTTCCAACACACACGCGTGGAGATGTTATCGTGCATGTAGCCACTGACTCTGAGACTCTGGGATGGAAAAAGTTGGCGGTGGTCAGCAGGGCAATCTTTAAGGTTTCCATAGCTCATCTTCCAACCCACACGGGTGGAGATGTTATCGTGCATGTACCCATTGACTCTGAGACTCTGGGATGGAAAAAGTTGGCCGTGGTCAGTAGGGCAATTTTTAAGGTTTCCATAGCTCATCTTCCAACCCACACGCGTGGAGATGTTATCGTACATGTACCCATTGACTCTAAGACTCTGGGATGGAAAAAGTTGGCGGTGGTCAGTGAGGCAATTTTGAAGGTATTCATAGCTCATCTTCAACCCGCAAAAACGGAAATTCACCTATGACCTCTACACACCGGTGGGGATGTTATCGTGCATGTACCCATTGACTCTAAGACTCTGGGATGGAAAAAGTTGGCGGTGATTAGTAGGGCACCATAGCTCATAGCTCATCTTCCATAGCTCATCTTCCAACCCACACGCGTGGTGATGTTATCGTGCAAGTACCCATTGACTCTGAGACTCTGGGATGGAAAAAGTTGGCGGTGATTAGTAGGGCAATTTTTAAGGTTTCCATAGCTCATCTTCCAACCCACACGCGTGGAGATGTTATCGTGCATGTACCTTATTGACTCTAAGACTCTGGGATGGAAAAAGTTGGCGGTGATTAGTAGGGCACCATAGCTCATAGCTCATCTTCCATAGCTCATCTTCCAACCCACACGCGTGGATATGTTATCGTGCATGTACCCATTGACTCTAAGACTCTGGGATGGAAAAAGTTGGCGGTGATTAGTAGGGCAATTTTGAAGGTTTCCATAGCTCATCTTCCAACCCACACGCGTGGAGATGTTATCGTGCATGTACCCATTGACTCTGAGACTCTGGGATGGAAAAAGTTGGCGGTGATTAGTAGGGCATAATAGCTCATAGCTCATCTTCCATAGCTCATTTTCCAACCCACACGCGTGGAGATGTTATCGTACATGTAGCCACTGACTCTGAGACTCTGGGATGGAAAAAGTTGGCGGTGATTAGTAGGGCACCATAGCTCATAGCTCATCTTCCATAGCTCATCTTCCAACCCACACGCGTGGAGATGTTATCGTGCATGTACCCATTGACTCTGAGACTCTGGGATGGAAAAAGTTGGCCGTGGTCAGTAGGGCAATTTTTAAGGTTTCCATAGCTCATTTTCCAACCCACACGCGTGGAGATGTTATCGTGCATGTAGCCACTGACTCTGAGACTCTGGGATGGAAAAAGTTGGCGGTGGTCAGCAGGGCAATCTTTAAGGTTTCCATAGCTCATCTTCCAACCCACACGCGTGGAGATGTTATCGTGCATGTACATTGACTCTGAGACTCTGGGATGGAAAAAGTTGGCGGTGATTAGTAGGGCACCATAGCTCATAGCTCATCTTCCAACCCACACGGGTGGTGATGTTATCGTGCATATACCTATTGACTCTGAGACTCTGGGATGGAAAAAGTTGGCGGTGGTCAGTAAGGCAATCTTTAAGGTTTCCATAGCTCATCTTCCATTACACACGCGTGGAGATGTTATCGTGCATGTACCTATTGACTCTAAGACTCTGGGATGGAAAAAGTTGGCGGTGATTAGTAGGGCACCATAGCTCATAGCTCATCTTCCAACCCACACGCGTGGAGATGTTATCGTGCATGTAGAAATTGACTCTAAGACTCTGGGATGGAAAAAGTTGGCGGTGGTCAGTAGGGCAATTTTTAAGGTTTCCATAGCTCATCTTCTAACCCACATGCGTGGAGATGTTATCGTGCATGTACCCATTGACTCTGAGACTCTGGGATGGAAAAAGTTGGCGGTGATTAGTAGGGCAATTTTGAAGGTTTCCATAGCTCATCTTCCAATCCACACGGGTGGTGATGCTATCGTGCATGTAGCTATTGACTCTGAGACTCTGGGGTGGAAAAAGTTGGCGGTGATTAGTAGGGCACCATAGCTCATAGCTCATCTTCCATAGCTCATCTTCGAACCCACACGCGTGGAGATGTTATCGTGCATGTACCCATTGACTCTGAGACTCTGGGATGGAAAAAGTTGGCGGTGATTAGTAGGGCACCATAGCTCATAGCTCATCTTCCATAGCTCATCTTCCAACCCACACGCGTGGAGATGTTACTGTGCATGTAGCCACCGACTCTAAGACTCTGGGATGAAAAAAGTTGGCGGTGATTAGTAGGGCACCATAGCTCATAGCTCATCTTCCATAGCTCATCTTCCAACCCACACGCGTGGAGATGTTATCGTGCATGTACCCATTGACTCTGAGACTCTGGGATGGAAAAAGTTGGCGGTGATTAGTAGGGCACCATAGCTCATAGCTCATCTTCCATTGCTCATCTTCCAACCCACAAGGGTGGTGATGATATCGTGCATGTACCCATTGACTCTGAGACTCTGGGATGGAAAAAGTTGGCCGTGGTCAGTAGGGCAATTTTTAAGGTTTCCATAGCTCATCTTCCAACCCACACGCGTGGAGATGTTATCGTGCATGTACCCATTGACTCTAAGACTCTGGGATGGAAAAAGTTGGCGGTGATTAGTAGGGCACCATAGCTCATAGCTCATCTTCCAACCCACACGGGTGGTGATGTTATCGTGCATGTACATATTGACTCTGAGACTCTGGGATGGAAAAAGTTGGCGGTGGTCAGTAGGGCAATTTTTAAGGTTTCCATAGCTCATCTTCCAACCCACACGCGTGGAGATGTTATCGTGCATGTACCCATTGACTCTGAGACTCTGGGATGGAAAAAGTTGGCGGTGATTAGTAGGGCAATTTTGAAAGTTTCCATAGCTCATCTTCCAATCCACACGGGTGGTGATGATATCGTGCATGTACCCATTGACTCTGAGACTCTGGAATGGAAAAAGTTGGCGGTGATTAGTAGGGCAATTTTTAAGGTTTCCATAGGTCATTTTCCAACCCACACGGGTGGTGATGATATCGTGCATGTACCCATTGACTCTAAGACTCTGGGATGGAAAAAGTTGGCGGTGATTAGTAGGGCACCATAGCTCATAGCTCATCTTCCATAGCTCATCTTCCAACCCACACGCGTGGAGATGTTATCGTGCATGTACCCATTGACTCTGAGACTCTGGGATGGAAAAAGTTGGCGGTGATTAGTAGGGCACCATAGCTCATAGCTCATCTTCCATAGCTCATCTTCCAACCCACACGCGTGGAGATGTTATCGTGCATGTACCCATTGACTCTGAGACTCTGGGATGGAAAACGTTGGCGGTGATTAGTAGGGCACCATAGCTCATAGCTCATCTTCCATAGCTCATTTTCCAACCCACACGCGTGGAGATGTTATCGTGCATGTAGCCATTGACTCTGAGACTCTGGGATGAAAAAAGTTGGCGGTGATTAGTAGGGCACCATAGCTCATAGCTCATCTTCCATAGCTCATCTTCCAACCCACACGCGTGGAGATGTTTTCGTGCATGTACCCATTGACTCTGAGACTCTGGGATGGAAAAAGTTGGCGGTGGTCAGCAGGGCAATCTTTAAGGTTTCGATAGCTCATCTTCCAACCCACACGCGTGGAGATGTTATCGTGCATGTACCCTTTGACTCTGAGACTCTGGGATGGAAAAAGTTGGCGGTGATTAGTAGGGCACTATAGCTCATAGCTCATCTTCCATAGCTCATCTTCCAACCCACACGCGTGGAGATTATATCGTACATGTACCCATTGACTCTAAGACTCTGGGATGGAAAAAGTTGGCGGTGGTCAGCAGGGCAACCTTTAAGGTTTCCATAGCTCATCTTCCAACCCACACGCGTGGAGATGTTATCGTGCATGTACCCATTGATTCTGAGACTCTGGGATGGAAAAAGTTGGCGGTGATTAGTAGGGCACTATAGCTCGGAGATGTTATCGTGCATGTACCCATTGACTCTGAGACTCTGGGATGGAAAAAGTTGGCGGTGGTCAGCAGGGCAATCTTTAAGGTTTCCATAGCTCATCTTCCAACCCACACGCGTGGAGATGTTATCGTGCATGTACCCATTGACTCTGAGACTCTGGGATGGAAAAAGTTGGCGGTGATTAGTAGGGCACAATAGCTCATAGCTCATCTTCCATAGCTCATTTTCCAACCCACACGCGTGGAGATGTTATCGTACATGTAGCCACTGACTCTGAGACTCTGGGATGGAAAAAGTTGGCGGTGATTAGTAGGGCACCATAGCTCATAGCTCATCTTCCATAGCTCATCTTCCAACCCACACGCGTGGAGATGTTATCGTGCATGTACCCATTGACTCTGAGACTCTGGGATGGAAAAAGTTGGCCGTGGTCAGTAAGGCAATTTTTAAGGTTTCCATAGCTCATTTTCCAACCCACACGCGTGGAGATGTTATCGTGCATGTAGCCACTGACTCTGAGACTCTGGGATGGAAAAAGTTGGCGGTGGTCAGCAGGGCAATCTTTAAGGTTTCCATAGTTCATCTTCCAACCCACACGCGTGGAGATGTTATCGTGCATGTACCCATTGACTCTGAGACTCTGGGATGGAAAAAGTTGGCGGTGATTAGTAGGGCACTATAGCTCATAGCTCATCTTCCAACCCACACGCGTGGAGATGTTATCGTGCATGTACCCATTGACTCTAAGACTCTGGGATGGAAAGAAGTTGGCGGTGGTCAGTAGGGCAATTTTTAAGGTTTCCATAGCTCATCTTCCAACCCACACGCGTGGAGATGTTATCGTGCATGTACCCATTGACTCTGAGACTCTGGGATGGAAAAAGTTGGCGGTGATTAGTAGGGCAATTTTGAAAGTTTCCATAGCTCATCTTCCAATCCACACGGGTGGTGATGATATCGTGCATGTACCCATTGACTCTGAGACTCTGGGATGGAAAAAAGTTGGCGGTGATTAGTAGGGCAATTTTTAAGGTTTCCATAGGTCATTTTCCAACCCACACGGGTGGTGATGATATCGTGCATGTACCCATTGACTCTAAGACTCTGGGATGGAAAAAGTTGGCGGTGATTAGTAGGGCACCATAGCTCATAGCTCATCTTCCATAGCTCATCTTCCAACCACACGCGTGGAGATGTTATCGTGCATGTACCCATTGACTCTGAGACTCTGGGATGGAAAAAGTTGGCGGTGATTAGTAGGGCACCATAGCTCATAGCTCATCTTCCAACCCACACGCGTGGAGATGTTACTGTGCATGTAGCCACTGACTCTAAGACTCTGGGATGGAAAAAGTTGGCGGTGATTAGTAGGGCACCATAGCTCATAGCTCATCTTCCATAGCTCATCTTCCAACCCACACGCGTGGAGATGTTATCGTGCATGTACCCATTGACTCTGAGACTCTGGGATGGAAAAAGTTGGCCGTGGTCAGTAGGGCAATTTTTAAGGTTTCCATAGCTCATCTTCCAACCCACACGCGTGGAGATGTTATCGTGCATGTACCCATTGACTCTAAGACTCTGGGATGGAAAAAGTTGGCGGTGATTAGTAGGGCACCATAGCTCATAGCTCATCTTCCAACCCACACGGGTGGTGATGTTATCGTGCATGTACATATTGACTCTGAGACTCTGGGATGGAAAAAGTTGGCGGTGGTCAGTAAGGCAATTTTGAAGGTATTCATAGCTCATCTTCAACCCGCAAACACGGAAATCCACCTATGACCTCTACACACCGGTGGGGATGTTATCGTGCATGTACCCATTGACTCTAAGACTCTGGGATGGAAAAAGTTGGCGGTGATTAGTAGGGCACCATAGCTCATAGCTCATCTTCCATAGCTCATCTTCCAACCCCACACGCCGTGGAGATGTTATCGTGCATGTACCTATTGACTCTAAGACTCTGGGATGGAAAAAGTTGGCGGTGATTAGTAGGGCACCAATAGCTCATAGCTCATCTTCTCATAGCTCATCTTCCAACCCACACGCGTGGAGATGTTATCGTGCATGTACCCATTGACTCTAAGACTCTGGATGGAAAAAGTTGGCGGTGATTAGTAGGGCAATTTTGAAGGTTTCCATAGCTCATCTTCCAACCCACACGCGTGGAGATGTTATCGTGCATGTACCCATTGACTCTGAGACTCTGGGATGGAAAAAGTTGGCGGTGATTAGTAGGGCACCATAGCTCATAGCTCATCTTCCAA
>CAKAIZ010000038.1:0-14063 GCA_916610145.1 Eristalis arbustorum | reverse complement strand
AAAATAATCAGATTTTCCATGAAAAAAGTAGGTAAAAGAGCAGAAAAAGTTATATGGAAAGAAGAAACTAGTAAAAATCACAGGAAAAAGTTGGTAAAAGATCAAAAACTTTCATAGTAGTTTAGGAAATGCGGGTGTCAGCGCAGTATATATATAAAAATAGCAGTATAATATAAAAATATTGAGAAAATAATCAGATTTTCCATGAAAAATTTAGGTAAGAGAGCAGAAAAAGTTATATGAAAAGAAGAAACTAGTAAAAATCACAGGAAAAAGTTGGATAAAGATCAAAAACTTTCATAGTAGTTCAGGAAATGCGGGTTTCAGCGCAATATATATATATATAATATAAAAATATTGAGAAAATAATCAGATTTTAAATGAAAAATGTAGGTAAAAGAGCCGAAAAAGTTATATGAAAAGAAGAAACTAGTAAAAATCACAGGAAAAAGTTGGTTAAAGATCAAAAACTTTCATAGTAGTTTAGGAAATGCGGGTTTCAGCGCAGTATATATATAAAAATAGCAGTATAATATAAAAATATTGAGAAAATAATCAGATTTTCCATGAAAAAAGACAGTAAAAGAGCAGAAAAAGTTATATGAAAAGAAGAAACTAGTAAAAATCACAGGAAAAAGTTGGTTAAAGATCAAAAACTTTCATAGTAGTTCAGGAAATGCGGGTTTCAGCGCAGTATATATATGTATAATATAAAAATATTGAGAAAATAATCAGATTTTCCATGAAAAAAAGTAGGTAAAAGAGCAGAAAAAGTTATATGAAAAAAAAAAACTAGTAAAAATCAAAGGAACAAGTTGGTTAAAGATCAAAAACTTTCATAGTAGTTTAGGAAATGCGAGTTTCAGCGCAGTACATATATAAAAATAGCAGTATAATATAAAAATATTGAGAAAATAATCAGATTTTCCATGAAAAAAGACGGTAAAAGAGCAGAAAAAGTTATATGAAAAGAAGAAACTAGTAAAAATCACAGGAAAAAGTTGGTTAAAGATCAAAAACTTTCATAGTAGTTTAGGAAATGCGGGTTTCAGCGCAGTATATATATAAAAAATAGCAGTATAATATAAAAAAATTGAGAAAATAATCAGATTTTCCATGAAAAAAGTAGGTAAAAGAGCAGAAAAAGTTATATGAAAAGAAGAAACTAGTAAGAATCACAGGAAAAAGTTGGTTAAAGATCAAAAACTTTCATAGTAGTTCAGGAAATGCGGGTTTCAGCGCAGTACATATATATATATATATATAATATAAAAATATTGAGAAAATAATCAGATTTTCCATGAAAAAAGTAGGTAAAAGAGCAGAAAAAGTTATATGAAAAGAAGAAACTAGTAAAAATCACAGGAAAAAGTTGGTAAAAGATCAAAAACTTTCATAGTAGTTTAGGAAATGCAGGATTCAGCGCAGTATATATATAAAAATAGCAGTATAATATAAAAAATATTGAGAAAATAATCAGATTTTCCATGAAAAAGTAGGTAAAAGAGCAGAAAAAGTTATATGAAAAGAAGAAACTAGTAAAAATCACAGGAAAAAGTTGTTAAAGATCAAAAACTTTCATAGTAGTTTAGGAAATGCGGGTTTCAGCGCAGTATATATATAAAAATAGCAGTATAATATAAAAATATTGAGAAAATAATCAGATTTTTCCATGAAAAAAGTAGGTAAAAGAGCAGAAAAAGTTATATGAAAAGAAGAAACTAGTAAAAATCACAGGAAAAAGTTGGTTAAAGATCAAAAACTTTCATAGTAGTTCAGAAAATGCGGGTTTCAGCGCAGTATATCTTCTTCTTTGTGTGGCGCTACAGTCCGGGGTGGACCTGGGCCTCAACCAACATGCCTCTCCAACTAGCGCGATCCCTGGCTAGCTGTCTCCAGTTTCGCACACCAAGTTGGTTGAGGTCCTTCTCCACTTGGGTGCGCCACCTTAAACGCGGGCGTCCTCTGTTGCGTTGCCCGACAGGTTCGGATTCGAAGATTCTTCGGGCCGGAGCTGTGGTGTCCATACGCTCTACATGACCTAGCCACCGTAGGCGTTGGATCCGTAGACGCCTAACTAGGCTCATGTCGCTGTACAGCCCGTACAGTTCGTGATTGAATCTTCTCCTCCAGAACCCGTCAACACAAACAGGACCAAAGATCGTGCGTAAAACTTTTCTCTCAAAGAGACCAAGGACTTCTTCATCCGCTTTCGAGATTGTCCATGCCTCCGCGCCGTATAGCAGGACTGGGATGATCAGAGTCTTATATAGAGTCAACTTGGTTCTTCGAGAGAGGGCTCTATTACTCAATTGCCTCTTGAGCCCGAAGAAACAGCGGTTGGCAAGAGTTATCCTACGCTTGATCTCGGTACTGATGTTATTAGTACAGTTTACTCCGGAGCCGAGGTAAGTGAAGTCCTTGACTACCTCGAAGTTATAGCTGCCCATTGTGACGCTCTGTCCAAGACGTCGATGTTGTATGTCCTTTTTTGAGGACAGCATATACTTCGTTTTGCCCTCATTCACCGCCAGACCCATTTTAGCCGCTTCCGTCTCAATGTTAGCAAAAGCCTCACTGACGGCTCGCTGAGTTCTGCCAATCACGTCAATGTCATCGGCGTATGCTAACAATTGCACGGACTTCTGGAAGATCGTGCCTCTAGTGTTGGCGTGTGAGTTTCGCACGATCTTCTCCAGGACGATGTTAAAGAAATCACATGACAGCGCGTCGCCTTGTCTAAAACCTTTTTTGACATTGAAGGTCTCGGTGAGTTCGTTACCGACCTTGATGGAGCAGCGAGAGTTCTCCATCGTCATCCTGCACAGCCTGACGAGTTTGGCAGGAATGTCAAAACTAGACATGGCGTTGTATAGCTCGTCTCTATGCACGCTGTCATATGCGGCCTTGAAATCGACGAACAGATGGTGAGTGTCGATTTGCATTTCTTGGGTCTTTTCCAGGATCTGCCGTAGTGTGAAAATTTGGTCTGTTGTGGACTTTCCTGGCCTGAAGCCACACTGATATGGACCTATCAGATTATTAATGAATGGCTTCAGGCGGGTACACAAAACGGCAGAGAAGATCTTATATGCGATGGAAAGAAGACTGATCCCTCGATAGTTGGCGCAGTTGAAGGGGTCTCCTTTCTTGTGGATCGGGCAAACGATACTGAGATTCCACTCGTCGGGCATGCTTTCCTCAGACCATATCTTGCAGATGAGCTGGTGCATGCGCCCTACCAGATCATCTCCAGCTGCCTTAAATATTTCAGCGGGCAGACCGTCCGCTCCAGCAGCTTTGTTAGACTTCAGTCTTGATATTGCTACCTTGACCTCGTCTAAGTCTGGGGGACGGTATTCACGTCTGTCATCGTCCAGATTGAGTGGAACATTCTGCCTGACAGCGGTATTTTGGTCCTCATCGCCGTTTAACAGTCTGCAGAAATGATCTTTCCAGATTCTCAGTATCGACTGCGACTCTACTACCAGATGTCCATTTCCATCCCGACAGGCTTCTGTCCGAGTTTTATATCCATTGGATAATTGTTTTACCCTTTGATAAAACTTTCGGACGTCATTCCTGCCATAACACCTCTCCATCTCCTCGACCGCGCGCTTCTCATGCTCTTTCTTTTTTCTTCTGAGAAGCCGGTGCTCTTCCCTTCTCTTCTGTTCGTAGAGCTCACGAACAGCCCTCGTTGTTCGATGCAGCGTTGCCTTGTAGGCCTCCTGTTTGGCTGCATGTGCCTGCCTGCACTCGTCGTCAAACCATGGGTTCCTTCTAGGTGGTGTCGTAAAACCCAGCACATCAGTGGCAGCTTCTTTGATGGCTTCTTGACAACGACTCCATTCTTCTTCGATGGTTTGTGCAGGCGGCGTCGAACTAACAGAGAGTTTCTGGGAGACTCGGTCGGCAAAGATCCTGGCAGTCCGCTGCGATTGTAGCTTTGCGACGTCAAACCGTGGTGTTCGTTCTCGACTCCGTTGTTCTCGTGATATCCTGATTCTTACCTTGGCTACAACAAGGAAATGGTCCGAGTCAACATTGGCTCCTCGGAAAGTTCGGACGTCGAGAATGCTGGAGGAGTGTCTGACGTCGATCGCAACGTGATCAATCTGGTTGACGGTTGATTGATCTGGGGACCGCCATGTCCCTTTATGGATGTTGAGGTGTGGGAACCGCGTGCTAGCAACAGAGAGGTTACGTCCCATGACAAAGTCCACCAGCCTTAGTCCGTTACTGGACGTGGTGTCGTGTAGGCTGTGTTTCCCTATGACTTTAGCAAAGATTTCTTCTTTACCCAGCTTAGCATTGAAATCTCCTAGAACGATCTTGGTGTCAAAGCTGGGGCATTGATCGTATGTTCTTTCTAGGAGATCATAGAAGTCATCTTTGCTACTATCATCTTTGTCCTCTGTCGGGGCGTGGGCGCATATCAGGCTGATGTTGCCGAATGTAGCCTTGATGCGGATTGTTATGAGGCGTTCGCTTTTACAGTCAAAGCTTAAGACTTTTTGCCTAAGTCTGCCTCGAACAACAAATCCACATCCAAATAAGCGCCTCTCTCTGCTGCAATCACCGTAGTAGATGTCGCAGTTTTTCATCCTCTTCTTGCCCGGCCCATTCCATCGCACTTCCTGGATGGCGGTGATATCTGCTTTATAGCAGTCAAGGGCCTCCGCGAGTTCTTCGGCTGCACGTGGCCTGTTAAGAGACCTCACATTCCACGTGCAGAACCGAAAAGCATGGTCAGTTGTTCGTTTGCTGGGGTCGTCAACAGTAGATCGGTCAGTATCCGAGGCAAGTAGTCGTCTCTGAACAAAATTTTTTTTACGTGGTGAGGGTGTTAACCCCACGCACAACCCCCAGCTGGAAGGCCAGGCCCATTTATTTTACCCTTGGGCGAAGGGTCCGGATGACTCCGGTATCGGTAGCCTCGCTGAGGTTGTGAGTGCCGCCGTTGACCCTACACGATAGGGTTCCTCCGCCGCCAACTCTACTCCAAAATCCCGATATGACCTTGAAGGCAACCTTTTAGATCTGAGCTCCGAATATGTCAGAGTAGCTCTAAAAGGAGGTGTACCAGGTAGCTCTGGATGTCGCCGTTGGCTAATCTGATGATAAGCTCCTCCGCCGCCATCCGTAGAGAAGATGAGCCCTGATACAGACTCATCCACTCTCCCCCTCTCTCGTTTGCAGCCGCCAATGACGTCCCACGGGGGTTGGGTACCCCATCTTCAGTCGAAGGTGCTCGGCTCCCGGATTTCACCACGGGGAGGTGAGAGTAGGAGTTCATTGACAGAGGCTAAGTGCAGACGCCTGTGCCTGCATAAGTCGCTTGTCAACGCTTCGAAATCCGCACAGTATATATATATATATAAATAAAAATATTGAGAAAATAATCAGATTTTCCATGAAAAAAGTAGGTGAAAGAGCAGAAAAAGTTATATGAAAAGAAGAAACTAATAAAAATCACAGCGAAAAGTTGGTTAAAGATCAAAAACTTTCATAGTAGTTTAGGAAATGCGGGTTTCAGCGCAGTATATATATATATATAATATAAAAATATTGAGAAAATAATCAGATTTTCCATGAAAAAAGTAGGTAAGAGAGCAGAAAAAGTTATATGAAAAGAAGAAACTAGTAAAAACCACAGGAAAAAGTTGGTTAAAGATCAAAAACTTTCATAGTAGTTTAGGAAATGCGAGTTTCCGCGCAGTATATATATAAAAATTGCTGTATAATATAAAAATATTGAGAAAATAATCAGATTTTCCATGAAAAAAGTAGGTAAGAGAGCAGAAAAAGTTGGTTAAAGATCAAAAACTTTCATAGTAGTTCAGGAAATGCGGGTTTCAGCGCAATATATATAAAAATAGCAGTATAATATAAAAATACTGAGAAAATAATCAGATTTTCCATGAAAAAAGTAGGTAAAAGAGCAGAAAAAGTTATATGAAAAGAAGAAACTAGTAAAAATCACAGGAAAAAGTTTGTTAAAGATCAAAAACTTTCATAGTAGTTCAGGAAATGCAGGTTTTAGCGCAGTATATATATATATATAATATAAAAATATTGAGAAAATAATCAGATTTTCCATGAAAAAAGACGGTAAAAGAGCAGAAAAAGTTATATGAAAAGAAGAAACTAGTAAAAATCACAGGAAAAAGTTGGTAAAAGATCAAAAACTTTAATAGTAGTTTAGGAAATGCGGGTTTTAGCGCAGTATATATATATAAAAATAGCAGTATAATAAAAAAATATTAAGAAAATAATCAGATTTTCCATGAAAAAAGTAGGTAAAAGAGCAGAAAAAGTTATATGAAAAGAAGAAACTAGTAAAAATCACAGGAAAAAGTTGGTTAAAGATCAAAAACTTTCATAGTAGTTTAGGAAATGCGGGTTTCAGCGCAGTATATATATATAATATAAAAATATTGAGAAAATGATCAGATTTTCCATGAAAAAAGTAGGTAAAAGAGCAGAAAAAGTTATATGAAAAGAAGAAACTAGTAAAAATCACAGGAAAAAGTTGGTTAAAGATCAAAAACTTTCATAGTAGTTTAGGAAATGCGGGATTCAGCGCAGTATATTTATAAAAATAGCAGTATAATATAAAAATATTGAGAAAATAATCAGATTTTCCATGAAAAAGTAGGTAAAAGAGCAGAAAAAGTTATATGAAAAGAAGAAACTAGTAAAAATCACAGGAAAAAGTTGGTAAAAGATCAAAAACTTTCATAGTAGTTTAGGAAATGCGGGTGTCAGCGCAGTATATATATAAAAATAGCAGTATAATATAAAAATATTGAGAAAATAATCAGATTTTCCATGAAAAATTTAGGTAAGAGATCAGAAAATGTTATATGAAAAGAAGAAACTAGTAAAAATCACAGGAAAAAGTTGGATAAAGATCAAAAACTTTCATAGTAGTTCAGGAAATGCGGGTTTCAGCGCAATATATATATATAATATAAAAATATTGAGAAAATAATCAGATTTTAAATGAAAAATGTAGGTAAAAGAGCCGAAAAAGTTATATGAAAAGAAGAAACTAGTAAAAATCACAGGAAAAAGTTGGTTAAAGATCAAAAACTTTCATAGTAGTTTAGGAAATGCGGGTTTCAGCGCAGTATATATATAAAAATAGCAGTATAATATAAAAATATTGAGAAAATAATCAGATTTTCCATGAAAAAAGACAGTAAAAGAGCAGAAAAAGTTATATGAAAAGAAGAAACTAGTAAAAATCACAGGAAAAAGTTGGTTAAAGATCAAAAACTTTCATAGTAGTTTAGGAAATGCGAGTTTCCGCGCAGTATATATATGTATAATATAAAAATATTGAGAAAATAATCAGATTTTCCATGAAAAAAAGTAGGTAAAAGAGCAGAAAAAGTTATATGAAAAAAAAAAACTAGTAAAAATCACAGGAACAAGTTGGTTAAAGATCAAAAACTTTCATAGTAGTTTAGGAAATGCGAGTTTCAGCGCAGTACATATATAAAAATAGCAGTATAATATAAAAATATTGAGAAAATAATCAGATTTTCCATGAAAAAAGACGGTAAAAGAGCAGAAAAAGTTATATGAAAAGAAGAAACTAGTAAAAATCACAGGAAAAAGTTGGTTAAAGATCAAAAACTTTCATAGTAGTTTAGGAAATGCGGGTTTCAGCGCAGTATATATATAAAAATAGCAGTATAATATAAAAAAATTGAGAAAATAATCAGATTTTCCATGAAAAAAGTAGGTAAAAGAGCAGAAAAAGTTATATGAAAAGAAGAAACTAGTAAGAATCACAGGAAAAAGTTGGTTAAAGATCAAAAACTTTCATAGTAGTTCAGGAAATGCGGGTTTCAGCGCAGTACATATATATATATATATATAATATAAAAATATTGAGAAAATAATCAGATTTTCCATGAAAAAAGTAGGTAAAAGAGCAGAAAAAGTTATATGAAAAGAAGAAACTAGTAAAAATCACAGGAAAAAGTTGGTTAAAGATCAAAAACTTTCATAGTAGTTTAGGAAATGCGGGATTCAGCGCAGTATATATATAAAAATAGCAGTATAATATAAAAATATTGAGAAAATAATCAGATTTTCCATGAAAAAGTAGGTAAAAGAGCAGAAAAAGTTATATGAAAAGAAGAAACTAGTAAAAATCACAGGAAAAAGTTGGTTAAAGATCAAAAACTTTCATAGTAGTTTAGGAAATGCGGGTTTCAGCGCAGTATATATATAAAAATAGCAGTATAATATAAAAATATTGAGAAAATAATCAGATTTTCCATGAAAAAAGTAGGTAAAAGAGCAGAAAAAGTTATATGAAAAGAAGAAACTAGTAAAAATCACAGGAAAAAGTTGGTTAAAGATCAAAAACTTTCATAGTAGTTCAGAAAATGCGGGTTTCAGCGCAGTATATATATATATATAAATAAAAATATTGAGAAAATAATCAGATTTTCCATGAAAAAAGTAGGTGAAAGAGCAGAAAAAGTTATATGAAAAGAAGAAACTAATAAAAATCACAGCGAAAAGTTGGTTAAAGATCAAAAACTTTCATAGTAGTTTAGGAAATGCGGGTTTCAGCGCAGTATATATATATATATAATATAAAAATATTGAGAAAATAATCAGATTTTCCATGAAAAAAGTAGGTAAGAGAGCAGAAAAAGTTATATGAAAAGAAGAAACTAGTAAAAACCACAGGAAAAAGTTGGTTAAAGATCAAAAACTTTCATAGTAGTTTAGGAAATGCGAGTTTCCGCGCAGTATATATATAAAAATTGCTGTATAATATAAAAATATTGAGAAAATAATCAGATTTTCCATGAAAAAAGTAGGTAAGAGAGCAGAAAAAGTTGGTTAAAGATCAAAAACTTTCATAGTAGTTCAGGAAATGCGGGTTTCAGCGCAATATATATAAAAATAGCAGTATAATATAAAAATACTGAGAAAATAATCAGATTTTCCATGAAAAAAGTAGGTAAAAGAGCAGAAAAAGTTATATGAAAAGAAGAAACTAGTAAAAATCACAGGAAAAAGTTTGTTAAAGATCAAAAACTTTCATACTAGTTCAGGAAATGCAGGTTTTAGCGCAGTATATATATATATATAATATAAAAATATTGAGAAAATAATCAGATTTTCCATGAAAAAAGACGGTAAAAGAGCAGAAAAAGTTATATGAAAAGAAGAAACTAGTAAAAATCACAGGAAAAAGTTGGTAAAAGATCAAAAACTTTAATAGTAGTTTAGGAAATGCGGGTTTTAGCGCAGTATATATATATAAAAATAGCAGTATAATAAAAAAATATTAAGAAAATAATCAGATTTTCCATGAAAAAAGTAGGTAAAAGAGCAGAAAAAGTTATATGAAAAGAAGAAACTAGTAAAAATCACAGGAAAACGTTGGTTAAAGATCAAAAACTTTCATAGTAGTTTAGGAAATGCGGGTTTCAGCGCAGTATATATATATAATATAAAAATATTGAGAAAATGATCAGATTTTCCATGAAAAAAGTAGGTAAAAGAGCAGAAAAAGTTATATGAAAAGAAGAAACTAGTAAAAATCACAGGAAAAAGTTGGTTAAAGATCAAAAACTTTCATAGTAGTTTAGGAAATGCGGGTTTCAGCGCAGTATATATATAAAAAAAGCAGTATAATATAAAAATATTGAGAAAATAATCAGATTTTCCATGAAAAAAGTAGGTAAAAGAGCAGAAAAAGTTATATGAAAAGAAGAAACTAGTAAAAATCACAGGAAAAAGTTTGTTAAAGATCAAAAACTTTCATAAGAGTTCAGGAAATGCGGGTTTTAGCGCAGTATATATATATATAATATAAAAATATTGACAAAATAATCAGATTTTCCATGAAAAAAGTAGGTAAAAGAGCAGAAAAAGTTATATGAAAAGAAGAAACTAGTAAAAATCGCAGGAAAAAGTTGGTTAAAGATCAAAAACTTTCATAGTTGTTTAGGAAATGCGAGTTTCAGCGCAGTATATATATAAAAATAGCAGTATAATATAAAAATATTGAGAAAATAATCAGATTTTCCATGAAAAAAGTAGGTAAAAGAGCAGAAAAAGTTATATGAAAAGAAGAAACTAGTAAAAATCACAGGAAAAAGTTGGTTAAAGATCAAAAACTTTCATAGTAGTTCAGGAAATGCGGGTTTCAGCGCAGTATATATATAAAAATAGCAGTATAATATAAAAATACTGAGAAAATAATCAGATTTTCCATGAAAAAAGTAGGTAAAAGAGCAGAAAAAGTTATATGAAAAGAAGAAACTAGTAAAAATCACAGGAAAAAGTTTGTTAAAGATCAAAAATTTTCATAGTAGTTCAGGAAATGCGGGTTTCAGCGCAGTATATATATATATATAATATAAAAATAATGAGAAAATAATCTGATTTTCCATGAAAAAAGTAGGTAAAAGAGCAGAAAAAGTTATATGAAAAGAAGAAACTAGTAAAAATCACAGGAAAAAGTTGGTTAAAGATCAAAAACTTTCATAGTAGTTTAGGAAATGCGGGTTTCAGCGCAGTATATATATAAAAATAGCAGTATAATATAAAAAATATTGAGAAAATAATCAGATTTTCCATGAAAAATGTAGGTAAAAGAGCCGAAAAAGTTATATGAAAAGAAGAAACTAGTGAAAATCACAGGAAAAAGTTGGTTAAAGATCAAAAGCTTTCATAGTAGTTTAGAAAATGCGGGTTTCAGCGAAGTATACATATAAAAATAGCAGTATAATATAAAAATATTGAGAAAATAATCAGATTTTCCATGAAAAAAGTAGGTAAAAGAGCAGAAAAAGTTATTTGAAAAGAAGAAACTAGTAAAAATCACAGGAAAAAGTTGGTTAAAGATCAAAAACTTTCATAGTAGTTCAGGAAATGCGGGTTTCAGCGCAGTATATATATATAAAAATAGCAGTATAATATAAAAATACTGAGAAAATAATCAGATTTTCCATGAAAAAAGTAGGTAAAAGAGCAGAAAAAGTTATATGAAAAGAAGAAACTAGTAAAAATCACAGGAAAAAGTTTGTTAGAGATCAAAAACTTTCATAGTAGTTCAGGAAATGCGGGTTTCAGCGCAGTATATATATATATAATATAAAAATATTGAGAAAATAATCAGATTTTCCATGAAAAATGTATGTGAAAGAGCAAAAAAAGTTACATGAAAAGAAGAAACTATTAAAAATCACAGGCAAAAGTTGGTTAAAGATCAAAAACTTTCATAGTAGTTCAGGAAATGCGGGTTTCAGCGCAGTATATATATAAAAATAGCAGTATAATATAAAAATACTGAGAAAATAATCAGATTTTCCATGAAAAAAGTAGGTAAAAGAGCAGAAAAAGTTATATGAAAAGAAGAAACTAGTAAAAATCACAGGAAAAAGTTGGTTAAAGATCAAAAATTTTCATAGTAGTTCAGGAAATGCGGGTTTCAGCGCAGTATATATATATATAATATAAAAATATTGAGAAAATAATCAGATTTTCCATGAAAAAAGTAGGTAAAAGAGCAGAAAAAGTTATATGAAAAGAAGAAACTAGTAAAAATCACAGGAAAAAGTTGGTTAAAGATCAAAAACTTTCATAGTTGTTTAGGAAATGCGGGTTTCAGCGCAGTATATATATAAAAATAGCAGTATAATATAAAAATATTGAGAAAATAATCAGATTTTCCATGAAAAAAGACAGTAAAAGAGCAGAAAAAGTTATATGAAAAGAAGAAACTAGTAAAAATCACAGGAAAAAGTTGGTTAAAGATCAAAAACTTTCATAGATGTTCAGGAAATGCGGGTTTCAGCGCAGTATATATATGTATAATACAAAAATATTGAGAAAATAATCAGATTTTCCATGAAAAAAGTAGGTAAAAGAGCAGAAAAAGTTATATGAAAAGAAAAAACTAGTAAAAATCACAGGAAAAAGTTGGTTGAAGATCAAAAACTTTCATAGTGGTTTAGGAAATGCGAGTTTCAGCGCAGTATATATATAAAAATAGCAGTATAATATAAAAATATTGAGAAAATAATCAGATTTTCCATGAAAAAAGTAGGTAAAAGAGCAGAAAAAGTTATATGAAAAGAAGAAACTAGTAAAAATCACAGGAAAAAGTTGGTTAAAGATCAAAAACTTTCTAGTAGTTCAGGAAATGCGGGTTTCAGCGCAGTATATATATATATAATATAAAAATATTGAGAAAATAATCAGATTTTCCATGAAAAATGTATGTGAAAGAGCAAAAAAAGTAACATGAAAAGAAGAAACTAGTAAAAATCACAGGAAAAGTTGGTTAAAGATCAAAAACTTTCAGTAGTTTAGGAAATGCGGGTTTCAGCGCAGTATATATATAAAAATAGCAGTATAATATAAAAATATTGAGAAAATAATCAGATTTTCCATGAAAAAAGTAGGTAAAAGAGCAGAAAAAGTTATATGAAAAGAAGAAACTAGTAAAAATCACAGGAAAAAGTTGGTTAAAGATCAAAAACTTTCATAGTTGTTCAGGAAATGCGGGTTTCAGCGCAGTATATATATATAATATAAAAATATTGAGAAAATAATCAGATTTTCCATGAAAAAAGTAGGTAAAAGAGCAGAAAAAGTTATATGAAAAGAAGAAACTAGTAAAAATCACAGGAAAAAGTTGGTTAAAGATCAAAAACTTTCATAGTAGTTTAGGAAATGCGGGTTTCAGCGCAGTATATATATAAAAATAGCAGTATAGTATAAAAATATTGAGAAAATAATCAGATTTTCCATGAAAAAAGACGGTAAAAGAGCAGAAAAAGTTATATGAAAAGAAGAAACTAGTAAAAATCACAGGAAAAAGTTTGTTAGAGATCAAAAACTTTCATAATAGTTCAGGAAATGCGGGTTTCAGCGCAGTATATATATATATAATATAAAAATATTGAGAAAATAATCAGATTTTCCATGAAAAAAGTAGGTAAAAGAGCAGAAAAAGTTATATGAAAAGAAGAAACTAGTAAAAATCACAGGAAAAAGTTGGTTAAAGATAAAAAACTTTCATAGTAGTTTAGGAAATGCGGGTTTCAGCGCAGTATATATATAAAAATAGCAGTATAATATAAAAATATTGAGAAAATAATCAGATTTTCCATGAAAAAAGACAGTAAAAGAGCAGAAAAAAGTTATATGAAAAGAAGAAACTAGTAAAAATCACAGGAAAAAGTTGGTTAAAGATCAAAAACTTTCATGGTAGTTTAGGAAATGCAAGTTTCAGCGCAGTATATATATATAAAAATTGCAGTATAATATAAAAATATTGAGAAAATAATCAGATTTTCCATGAAAAAAGTAGGTAAGAGAGCAGAAAAAGTTATATGAAAAGAAGAAACTAGTAGAAATCACAGGAAAAAGTTTGTTAAAGATCAAAAACTTTCATAGTAGTTCAGGAAATGCGGGTTTCAGCGCAATATATATAAAAATAGCAGTATAATATAAAAATACTGAGAAAATAATCAGATTTTCCATGAAAAAAGTAGGTAAAAGAGCAGAAAAAGTTATATAAAAAGAAGAAACTAGTAAAAATCACAGGAAAAAGTTTGTTAAAGATCAAAAACTTTCATAGTAGTTCAGGAAATGCGGGTTTCAGCGCAGTATATATATATATATAATATAAAAATATTGAGAAAATAATCAGATTTTCCATGAAAAAAGTAGGTAAAAGAGCAGAAAAAGTTATATGAAAAGAAAAAACTAGTAAAATCACAGGAAAAAGTTGGTTAAAGATCAAAAACTTTCATAGTAGTTTAGGAAATGCGGGTTTCAGCGCAGTATATATATAAAAATAGCAGTATAATATAAAAAAATTGAGAAAATAATCAGATTTTCCATGAAAAAAAGTAGGTAAAAGAGCAGAAAAAGTTATATGAAAAGAAGAAACTAGTAAAAATCACAGGAAAAAGTTGGTTAAAGATCAAAAACTTTCATAGTAGTTCAGGAAATGCGGGTTTCAGCGCAGTATATATATATATATATATAATATAAAAATATTATAT
>CAKAIZ010000037.1:0-35936 GCA_916610145.1 Eristalis arbustorum | reverse complement strand
AAAAAAAAGTCCCAAGAAGTGCTGTCACTACGCATTCGTCGACTTAGAAGTGAGCGTCAATATGCAAATGTCTCGATAGGGAACATTTGTTGTGAACGAGACCTTATTTTTTTTGTGTTTGTTTGCTATGACATCTGTGAACAATATTTAGTATACATCAAGTCATTGAACAGACAAAATCATATTTTTTCATCGTGGTAAAAATGTCGAATTTTGTACCATAAAGTGATAGATTTTTGAATTTCATTTGAAGAAAAGTGCTGCAGAGTCGCATCGAATGCTTGTCGAGGCATATGGTGATAATGCTCTACCAGAAGCAACATGCAAAGGATGGTTTCAACGGTTCAGAAATAATGATTTTGATGTGAGAAATGAAGAACGTGGAAGACCACCAAAAAAGTTTGAAGACGCCGAATTGCAAACGATATTGGATGGAGACGCCACTTTGAGTCAAAAGCAAATGGCAGCAATGTTAAATGTTGCACAACAAACAATTTCTGACCGTTTAAAAGCTATGTGAAAGATCCAAAAGTGTGGAGAATGGGTGCCACATGAATTGAATGAAAGACAGATAGAAAACCGAAAAAACACTTGTGAAATTTTGCTTCAAAGACACGTAAGAAAATCGGTTTTGCATCGGATTGTTACTGGCGATGAAAAATGGATTTATTTTAAGAATCCTAAACGGAAAAAATCATGGGTTAATCCGGGACAACCATCAACATCGACTGCAAAACCAGATCGATTCGGCAAGAAGACAATGCTATGTGTTTGGTGGTACCAGAAAGGTGTGGTGTACCACGAGCTACAATGCAACAAATGATCAATTTGAACCATGCATTGATCGTGAATCGACCAGAATTGGCCAGAAGACACGGCAAGGTAATTTTGCTCCATGACAATGCACCTGCACACAAAGCAAAACCGGTTCAGGATGCAATCAAAACACTTGGCTGGGAGCAGCTAGCCCACCCGCCGTATTCACCAGACTTGGCTCCTTCCGACTAGCATTTGATTTCATCGATGGGACACGCATAGGCTGAGCAGCACTTCGATTCGTACGAAGAAGTCGAAAATTGGGTGTCTGATTGGTTTGCTTTAAAAGACGAACAATTTTATTGGCGTGGTATTCACAAATTGCCAGAAAGTGACTCGAAAGAGGTGGGGCCGTGAAAATAATTTTTGTCGTACAGACCAGGGATCGAACCCACGGCGTCGAGGTTGGGGGCGACGCACATACCCACAACACCACGGGTCACCACAGTCGACTTGATCGCTGCATGGAACAGTATGCATAAAGATGAACTATACACCGTCATGCCTAGTTTTGACATTCCTGCCAAACTTGCCAAATTGTGTGTGGATGATGAATGACGAACGATTAATGCTTCTTGCCGCTTTATCAACATCGGTAACGAGCTCTCCTCGATCTTGAATTTCAAAAGGCTTTAGAAAAGACGAAGCGTTGTCATGTTGTACTTGACTTACAGGCCAACACTAAGACCACGATCTTCTAGAAGTCCTTTCAGCTGCTACAATACGCGTTTGAGCCATCGTTTGAGTTGTTTGCTGATATCAATGCCAATATTAATGCCTTAAACAAACCAACGCGCTGCCATGTATTTGGCGAGCGATATATAGGATGTCTTTAAAAAAAACACACGGCAATTAAATTCAACTGGAAAAAAGGTCACAATGGGCACAATGAGGTAATGACTTCGGGACTTTATTCCCAACATCTGTGAAAACAGTAAGTATCGCGATAATGATCTTTTGCAAATCGTTGTTTTCTTCTGGGTCAACGAGATCTCAGAATGGGCTCAGAACATTTCATTATTCCCTGCCCTACAACAGATACGGACAATTGCAATGAATGCCTTGGAGTCTTGGCGATGATGCGTGCAATTATCGGCATTGGAGGCCAGGAGAGGCTACAACACATGCAATATGTGGTGCACAGCGTCATGAGTAGAGCCTAAGTTGGACTGAAACATGAACATCGTGAATTAGATCCCCTGCATCTAAATTGGAACATACAAGTGGAATTCCTTCCTCAACCAGCTTGGCGTAACTAAAAGTAGCCACCTAGCGCCATCTAAAGAGGCTTGTTCGGTAAGGCCCATTTCCACCCTCGACTCTAGCACCAAGCAAAGAGGCAAACAAATAATTCGCATTCATCGAAGTTACGTAGCTCTTCGAAAACAACAAGCCACTTGAAACATGAACTGAAACAATCACGTCTTCGTCCCTCTCCACACATTTGCCGCCCACGTCCAGACAACCACCCACCAACTCAGCAGCTGCCCACTGCTGACATTGATACATTTCCAACAAAGCCCCTTTGACAGCTGATTTGACACGTGGAAGTTCACCAAATCGCAGCATCGAGTATCGATTTCTTCAAGACAAAAGATCACGTTGCCAACTCTCCCCATTTCTCAACCACCCGCCCCCAGTCACAATAATCAATGAGACCATCGACAGCTAAACTTGCACCGAAAATAGACGAGTGAAATGAAAACAAACAAACAAACTTCACACGAACACAAATCCCTCGGTTCGGTGCGTACCTTTGGCTAAAAATACTGTTTTTTCAAGTTCACGTGAGTGAGACCGCCGTCACGGCTGCGAACCTTGGTAATCGCGATACCGAGTGCTGCGCGGTGCCCTCGCCCTGCTCGAAAAGTTTATTCCCTCTTCAGCCGCTGATCGACTATGACTTTCTCGAGAATAGACATTTGAAGCAGAATTTCACTTGGAGCTTCTTTTCTTTTCCCACTCAGCGTGGCAGTGCCAGAACCGATGCTGCTCTCGTTGCAATTGCTGGGGTGACGGTGGTCAATGAAGCGCATCGGTCTCGTTTTATTCAAGCGAACAGATGAAGGGGAGGCGAGTTACAATTGCGACTGGGACTGGGGCGACCCTTAACGCTGCCGAGGGCACTAAAGTGAATCTCGTTGCAAGGAGACGGAGCGTCTCAGGCACATTCCCAAAGAAGAAGACAACGACCGACCATTGATGGCTGCAATGCTCGCAGAATGTCATGCTGAATGTTTTCCATTTCGGTTGACATTGTTTCGTTCGCTTGGGGATGTCACATGTGCGATTGTAGCGCTGTCGTCTATCGCTAAGCAGAGAATTTCCCATCCCCGTCCGCTTTCGGTTGAGTTATTTCTGTTCATTCGGCAAGAAGCGATTGTATCTATGTGAAGTGAAACGGCTCTATAGAGGAAGAGCAGAAGAAGGAAATTAGAAGTGTGCAGTGCGTCGGAGGAAAAATGGTTATGTCACCGTAAGGGGTTCTGAGTTGTGACCGAGAGAGAGTGAGTTGTGGTCTGTGCAGAAGCATTTGAAGCATTTTGAAGAGTCTGTTGTAGACTGTGTCACAGTTCAGTGGGTAGAGCAGCAGGAATGAATTTGGCTGCAAACGTCAATCAAATATTTACACTCTTGTAGAGATTACGAGAATTTCAATTCAACTTCCATCAGATTTACTGGTTTGTCGACTTCATAGCTTTTTTTGAAGCCTCACAATGCGTGCAATAAGGGTCTATAAATTTAAGCCTGCACGCAGTCATCTAACGGTGAAGGTTAATGACTCCATGCTTTCTAAACGAGTTTAGTAGGAACTTTAAAACGACCAAATTTAGACCAGGACCTTGTGTTGCTAGTGAGGAATTGTGGGAAATGTAGAAGATGACGCGAATAAATCGAAAATGTCTGCCGGGAGCTTTCAGAAAATGGTTGCTAGAATGAAATGCAAACACATCAAACATGAAATGGGGCTATGTAATCAAATGGGTCATTCACACGCTTTCGGAATCGGTACAATATCGTAATGCTTCAGCGCGTTCACTGTTATGGGAATTAGAATTAATCAATCAGACGGAAGACTGACTGAACAGCTAACAGAATCAGAAAGCTTTCCTCTGACAGCAAAGAGGATCAAGAGCTGCATTTGTTTTTTACATTTAGCTGTGTCCATGAAATAGTACGTGAGTAAGTCCCCGCGTGGTAGGCTTGGACACGGTGCTACACCTGATGGTAATCTGAACAGATTGCCGTTGACAGGACGCATGTTAATTCTGATTTAAGGGAAGGGAATTCCAGGAAAGGTAAGATAGTCACGGACTGTTAATCAGTCCTATTGCGCTCAAATTTAAGACAGGATTCAGTCGGTAGAGAGTCATGTACATTTCACCAACCATGGTGATTGCAGCTCAGGTTGCTTTCTGGAAATGGAATTGGCCTTCTTCACGGTCTGGATAGACCAACAAACTGAATATTATGGGATTCCCCTTACACTTTCAAAAATCAAAAAATTTATTGCTTTGTTGAAAACAGGAAACTGAAAGAAAACTGACAACTGAACGGAGTACTAAGGCGGGTGTTGCACTGTTTCGAAGCTGGAACTGATGCTCTTCTACATTTTCAAGAGAGAATAACACCACCTCCAACCAGCACAGTGAACTCCTGTCTAACCGGTCAGCGAATAAGCGATTACTGCACAAAATAGAGAACCGCATCAATGCTGGAAAATCGGTATCCTATATGTTTAGGAAGAGCATCTCCACCCACACTGATCAGAAAACAAATGTAGGACCATCAAGAAAGGGTGCCCTGACATTACGATGTCACGGAAAGGATAAGACTTAACGGCCATTCGAACCTGATCCTTAAGAAGGACATCCTATGCTTTATGTATACTTTGAGGCTGCAGGAGATAATACTGTAGGACCAGATTTTGTGTCTGAGTGATGCAGTGCAATGGTTAACCCTTCTTTCAGTGAGTAGGTATGACCAGACACATTCTATATACTCTAAGGGCGTTGTAGAAACCCATTTTTTTCTCACACTTTTACACTGAAGTATCAGAAATATGAACGCTGACAAAGTCCATTTCGAAAAAAGGTCTGACCAGACCTACTTACTAAAGTACCTCCGAAATAAGTACGGCTTTCAAATATGTCACTAAGACCAGAATGTAAACAACCTTCTACACGGACCATCGAAAGCATTTCCGTAAGTAGTCGTTTTACCACGAAGAATATGTCGTCTCCAGCAACACTCACTATAAATGGTAAGTCTTTTCAGAAAGCTTGTAGGCATTAACGACCATTCTTATCAGAAACCTTAAAAACACGGTCTCCGTAAAATAATAGCTTACTGAGCTAAATCTGTGAAGCGAGCACAACTTCCCAACGACATCGAACAACGAGTTGCATGGCTTCTATCAAAGCAGCGATAGCAGACACGGAAGAAGGCGATCTGCCGTCTTTGCCAATAACATACCACAAAACATTTACTGAAACTCAAAATGCTTGCTCATACAAATCGGGTCGGTGATGCAGATTTGGGACAAAAAGTGAATCTTCTCTGACGAAGCTGATTATATCTCAACAAGCAAAATCTCCATTATACACAATTGGTCCAGAAGGCAACAGGGTATCAAAAAGATAAGCTATTTGGTTTGGTTCACTGCAGGGATGCACCTTTGGACCTTATTTCTTTCGAAATGATTTATGGCAGTCAATGGTGAGTGGTGTTATGTACATGTACAAATCACTAAACGGATGCCCTCGATAACGACGCTCGGAGAGATACCGCAAGGTGGACAGCCTGTGCCGGCGCAAACTTCTTACACCAGGTATAGAAGGATTAGAAGGATATTAATGGACTTTCTGTTGCCAGAGCTTGAGAGAGAGCTACAATATACCCGAGTGTGTGTAAAAAATGAAAAAAAAAAATTGTTTAGATTATGCTCATGCGTTTCTGCGTTCCACTCTCAACTTACAGAAATTAATGAATCCCATAGCATGAGCGCCGTTTCACTAGAATTAAATCACATTTTAAAGTCCAAGCAAGTGAAAGCCGCGAAATTTTGTGGCGCAGTTGGTTGATTGAATGCCCTTGGTTATAGGGGTCCCCGGTTCGAATCCCAGCGAAAGTAAAGTGAAAACACTTTTACCTGGTTTTCAAATCTGGTCCAGTCACCATTTGCGTTGGGATCAAACTAATAGCACTGGGTATCACAATGGACCAACAATGATGCTGATAGCCCAGTATCCCAATCTAACCTAAGTGTAAGCCGTTTTAAATGACTGCAGTCACACCAACTCTTGTTTGTCTCAACTTTTCGGAGAGATATGTCATCAAGATGCTGTCAAAACTCACAACCATCTGCCCTCTGATTCATGAATGATCTACCAGCTTTTATTTGATCTCAGAATAAAAAGTGACAAAGTTTCCCT
Source organism: Eristalis arbustorum (assembly GCA_916610145.1). Taxonomy (NCBI): domain Eukaryota; kingdom Metazoa; phylum Arthropoda; class Insecta; order Diptera; family Syrphidae; genus Eristalis; species Eristalis arbustorum. Next base: position 29,685 of record CAKAIZ010000037.1, on the reverse strand, counting down.
TTGATTTACAAAAAAGACTCTGACAAATATTTCCTGTGCCATCAAACGGGTAAGCGTTCAAAGATCCAGTCGTCGTGCCGCATGGTCAATGTCCAATCAATACAGATCCCAAATAAATAAGAATTTTCCGAGATGCCCACAAATCAGTTGCCATTTGGCCGCAATTAGCATAAATTCTCAGAATACTTAGTAAACGAGCGAGTGATGGAAAATTTCCGATCAACGAGGCAGTACTTTCCCCATCGAATCCGCACGACTCCCCGCAGTCCCTCGACGACGAACAAGCACTTATTTTCGGTTTTCTTTGAACGCGCAGCCATGAAGTGATGCCAAACATTCGTATTCGCACAAGTTCCGTTCATTCATCTCAATCAGTGCCTAGTTTGCGAACCTGCCCCTCCCCGTGACAGCTGAACACCGTCACAGTGCCGCGCTTTGTGCATTAATTCTCTCTCAGAAATAAAGTGTTATCCAATTACAAGCACTGGAATAAAAGAGAAGGGTTAATGAATTTGTCGGCCTGCACGCCGCTCCGCACTGGACAAAGCCAGTGTTTCAATTTATTGCGAGACTAATTAGCCAGCCGTACTCGATGCGCGATGATGGATGCCCTCGAGAGTTTAACCACACCACGCACAGAGCGCTGTTTGCAAACGGGCATTTTCATCAGCGGAAATTAGGGCACACACATGCTGGAGCTTTCAATGGAGGGTCCGCCCGCCCATCATTCCCCCCGTCGGAGGCGTCTCTGTGTGGAAGACGTTGCTTCGCAGTCGCTGGCGATCTAAGATCTCAGATGTAAATTATCCCGCGCGAGAAACCTGGATGAGGCGACTTGCATTAGCATCGAATTAAATCTAAACGATGTGTCGTCGCCGGGAGATTGGGGCGACTTAGATGTTTTCACTTTCGGAGATTAGTGGAATTCAAACGACGGAACCAGATTTATTTGCATACCGGCTTGATGGAGTTTTATCCGTGAAATGCCATGCAGACGTGTGGCGCGGCGTTGTCGGTGCGACAGAGAGGGAAAGCAAGCAGCACTTTCTTGCGACAGATTAGAGTGTCGGCCTGGTTGGCGCGACGAGGAGGCTCTTCTTTGTTGTGGAAGCGGTTCGAATGCGATAAAAATGGCCGGCAATTTGAAAGTCAAATGATTCGACAAAAATTCGAACTCGAATTCGACGTGAATTGGGGATTTAGTCACGTGCGCGTTGTGATGTAATGCGCGAGGAAGAGCTTTGAGTGGCTGTGTTTGTGGAATGCGCGGGGAAATGATGGGAGTTTGAACAGAGGGTTTCTGTTATCACGAGTCAGAGGCTTGTTCTTTATGGACACTGCTTAAGATTGGGCGGAATGCTCTTGGGAGATGACTTACCCACCCAGTTTGTTTAACCAGAGATATCTGTGGTCTGAGACCGGCTTGGAAGGAAACAGCATGAGTTCCATCTGAAATGAGTCCTATCGGCGTCCTCAGATAAAGGATTAAAATTAGCACAGCCAGCACTGGAAGTCGAGGTGAATTAATAAAGAACGCGGACCAGTCCATTTTGCAACAAAACGACGACTTTCATTTTACATGATTCCAGTTCTGCAACAGAAGCTACAGGAAATGTGGCCAGGAACGTTCTGTTTGGAAAGTCAAAATGTAGAAAAGAACACAAAACGCAGTTTTTTACAACAAGAAAAAGTGCACAATGTCGTTTCATTTCCACAAACGTGCCAATTTGATGGAAATTTATTTCGGCACTATCATCGATTGTGGGATAAGCACAGTCACGGTACAAAATTGGCACCAGAAGACTGATTGCTAATAGACCTTGCCTTCAACATGACGAGGTATAAAGGCAATTGCGTGGAGTACAGTACAGACTTCAGAGAGCAGGAACATCCCAAGCGGAAGTGGTCCATAATAGCCATATCGCAATTGCGCGTGCGAACGGTCGTGATTTTGACATTTATAGCACAATACACGCAAAACAGTTGCTTAAATCGCAATGAAGCGTTCGCGCTCTCGAACTCACAGACCGTAATATCCTAAGCCAGAGTACAAAGTTCTAGGTGGAGCTATCTACTCTCTACTCACCCGGATGAAAAGTTGAATGTGCTTACTCATTACTTTTCAATTTTGGCAGTTTGAGTAACGATAGAGTTTTCCAATACGAAATTGACAACTTTTTTTTTAAATAGACGTACGTCGCTTCAAATGTTTATCGGCTTAAATTCTAAACTCTCTAAACCAAGATCCTATTCGGCATAATGTGGTCTGAGCGATACACAATTCTTGAACACGTCGTGGAATTGCCTGATTTAGATGACTTTCTACGGACGCTTGAGCAAGAGCGAAATTTTCGACACTTCGGCCCGCTGTCTCACTGATACGGCAACATCACAGAACGAATATGTAAACTCAAACTTTTGCACTAAACTTGTTATTGCCTGTCTACTAGGGCGAGAATTACGACCGAAATTGGAGTTAACGCCGTTGAAGTTATGGCCACCGACTCCGATATTCGGTACAAAATTGGCCCTTACATGTTTAGTGAAAGAAAAAATTCAAAGGTATCAAGTCCTTATTCGAAAACCTGTGACCTGTTGATAAAAATTTGTGCAAGGAATTTATCTCTTGTAGGAATAAAATCGCTGTTATTGACTTCTTGTCAAACGCCTGCGCTCAATTTCGAAATGGAAAACTGAGTGTGCAGCTATGCGTTTTGACGTCCATTCTCGTAAACTCGACAAAACGCGAACAAACGCCCATTAAAGCCTTGAGGTTCGACAGGTATATCTGATTCTGACCTAGCCTGTTTGGATGTCAATTTTTACAATTTTAACTTCTAGTTCAATCGCCTCGAGGAGTAGGGAACAAAATTATGCCAATAAGCCAACGTTAGTTGCGAAGAGTAATATGTACCTGATCGAGATCCCAGAAAATATGCTGTCCCTGAAGCCAGAGAATTTTTAACAATTCCATGATATTGTCACTTCAGTTCCCATTACTGTCGCGGCACCGAAAAAATTAGGAGAATTATAGTAGTTCGACAATAAGACAGCCTGTTTCAGAGTGACAATTGCATAAATGTAACTGAATAGCTCTCGATACACACCTCCTGATCACATGATTGATATCACAACATCGCATGCGAATCGCGCTGTAAAGGGGATGATTACAAGATCCGACTGGAAAATAAAATTCCCATATCTGCTATGCTATGCTATAATATGGGTGACGTTGCAGCCCGTAGAGGGCCAGCGCCTAGCTTCTCAGAAACCACTCGTGTTGTGCGCGCTGATTTTCTCTAAGGAGTGGAAAGGGGTCTACAGTTTTATGCCAACTCCTAATGGCCAAGTTTGAGAACCTTTTTATCTAGACAGGAAATACCCTTTGAGCATTGTCAGTGCCCCGAAAGATGTAGTGGCTGTGAACATTATTTTTTCGCACGGACCAGAGATCAAGCCTACGACTTCGAGGTTGGGGTCGACTCACATCAAAGCCACGGGTCACCTTCAGATAATTTCAGTCTTTGGGTTGAATTTGGAAGGAAATAGGATTAGATCAACACCAATGAACATATGCACATCTCTTGAACATGGTGCAGTGCACGCGTCTCCCTATTTTTAGAAAACAGTTCTGCATTTCCAGTCTAGGAATGCCCATCAAATTACTCTCCACAGAAGAATCTTCACTCTAATTTCGAACGATACTGTACGTTCGTTGTTGTTTTAAGACTTGGAGTAACTCAAAGAAATAATGTAAATCAATGAATCGATTGGTCTGATGCTAGTTCCATGAAAAGGCAAATACTGGTTCAATTTTATTTTTTTTAAGAGGGAGGCAAATGGAGGCGATCGTTCAATAACGGATGCAGTGTGAAAGGCAAAAATCTGTCGACTAAACTGGGTCCTATTCTAGTAAGGGCTGTAACCCCAGAATTATTATCAACGTAAGCTTTACCGACGTCTTACACTACTTAACGTATTTCAAAGGAGAGGACAACTTTACAGCGTGAGTCTAAGTAGTGTGCAAACACTGGGTGGCAATGGGTGCCAGGCAAGCTGGTCTTGATGACCGGTGTGACATCGATAAGATTGTATTGCAAGTTTATGCTTGAGGGTTCACTGGTATGAGAGATATAAAGTTACCACTGCTTCCGGGTCAATGCATCGCAATCTGACAACAAATTTGTCATCAACCAAACGATGTGTTAATTCTAACATCGGCATTCCTTAAAAACATTGCAGCCGCTCTTAGAAATGAGCTTCTAATAACGTGCGCCTTTACCTATTTAATGCTTTCATTGACAGACGCTATTTTTTCAATACCTGACAGAGTATCATGATACTTGACAGCTTCAGAGCAAGGTAACAGTTGAGACTGTCGAAAATATGTTACTTTAGTCCCTGCCAGTGGACACTCGGTGGCTTTTGCAGCGTTTTGTGTAAGTGGGTCCGCTTTTTCAAAATGTTTTCATAAACCTATCACAATTCATAACTTTTCCAAATTTAATCATATCGCCACTTCTTGGAGCTTTACCACAAACGTAGTAGGTCCTCTGTTAACTTTTCCTCTGGATCTACGACACTTTGCAAATTTTAAGCCTCAACGCTGATGTGGAATACTTGCTCTTCTCACGCTGGTCTTCAGAGATTCGAAACAAACGTACATCGGGGTCTGCGATGAAGGACTCCACCCTCTACCCAACACTAGTATCGCCTTCAACTGGTTAAGGGTATACACAGTCCCCGGGGTGCACCCGAGTTGGTAGAAAAAGGCGGTAAATTCATCAATGACTTCCGATAACAGTCGTTTGATGATCAGAATGACCTAAGTTCATGGCTCCACTTAACACAAAAATCGCTCAAATGACAATACAATTTTTATTTTTAATTTTCAAATAAAGTCCATCCGGTCATGCGGCCAATAACGATCGATTAGTCATCACTCCCTCACAAAAAATAACACAAAGGTGACTGCCTCTAGCAGAACACTACACACATCTGGATTATTCAGATTTTCTATTTTCAATGCAAACGATTGGTGGAAAATTTAACGACTCCTATGTTTTATGCGACGATTAAGTGTCCCAACAGACCTGTCCAAGCACAAACTGAACAAAGCCATTACCAATGGAAATGCGTTTAATATCTCTCATTAATCACCACCACCCATCCTTTGTGCCGAGCTGCCACACTGTAGTGATGTCACTTTTTTGGAAAAACAATCAAATTGTGAACGGACATGCCCGCTCCGACACCGCTTGGATGTACTGTTTGTTCGTTGTTTTCTCGAGAACGACGATAAATTAAAAATTCGTATAAAATTGTCCAATAAACAGGCGAAAGCTTTCTACTTGTCAAGCCAGCCTTGGCACCTCACATTCCCGCGAACGCCGCCGATAAAAGGAACGCCGTTTTGTTTGTTGTTCTTTCTGAGCGGATTTACACGTTTCTTTGGCAGATGATTTCGCGCGAGACATTCACACAAAAAAAGCCGAACGCCACCACGCAGACACGGCACGGCGGTGTGCGCGAAGATTCACAAGCCGACGAGGAGATTTTTATTTATAAATCCACCACATTCCATTCAGAACAAAAAAAAACACAGAAACCAACAACGGAACACCCGTTTCACGCCGCTCGCGATTGCGAATTCACACAAGAGGTGACAACCTATAACCTCAGCTAGACAATAGATTTACTTAATTATGTATGTTCTTGTCTTGATAAATTAATTCGGAATGAGCGATGAGGACAACGTCGACGACGACGACGACGACGACGACGATGATGTGACGACGACAACGACAACGACAGCGACGGCAACGGCGATGATGTGATAAGCAGAAGTATCTCACACGCCCGTAATCGTTTCCCGACCGATCTCAACTATTCTCGAGGAGAACAGATCTCTCAGCTCAGCACTGCTCGGATCTCGCTCTGTGTGTACCCCCAAGACAACAAGAAGACACACCACAGACCATCACTGTTTACGCGGGCCGCGCCGATGGCCCATGGTTGGGGCGCAAGAGCGTCTACGAAATGCGCATGCGAAATTCGCGCGCTCGTTCAACTTGTGCGCGTAGCCTGCCTCTTCGTCCTCCTTCTCTCGTGCTGTCGTCGACGACGCCATCGTCACAGTCGTCGTGGTTGTCGTCGTGATCGTGGTCGTCGTCTCAATTGAAAATGAATTTACAAAAAATGTGTTCGCTCGGTCGTTGGTTTCCACTGCAAGCTGTCACTTTGTCTGGCGAGCTGTCCGCTCGCTCGGCTCGGCTAGCCACGAACGGAGAATGAAAAATGACACGCTGCCAGGGTGGAGCGGTGGAGCAGCCGCAGCTCTATGAATTGACAGCACCGATTCTCAGGACCGTCCAATGCGTACGCCCTCAATGAGCCAGTGACAAGTTCGCAACAAGTGCACGCACACGATAGGTGGTGATCTCTTCATCTGAATGCAACGCTGCGGCGGACGCAGAACCGTCTCAGAGGTATGCGTGTTCCTCCCATCAGCGGGGCGCTCTGGTCCTCGGTCATAAATAATAATTTCACATCATCGCATGAGTGGTGTCCGCCACAGACGGACGCCGACGCGGACGCCACCGCCGGCGCGTCGTTGTCGCTGCCAAGATGCGAATGACATTCCTAATTCAAGTGGACGGCTGACTTCCCGGTAGTGTGCACTCGTCGTGAGTGACACGCTCCTTGCCAACGGTTTTCACTTGAAGACCGTTTCGTTGCTACTTTCGACTGGATCGGCGAAAACCAATCATCCCGTGGGCGGGTGGTTTTCAGACAAGGGCGGATGAGCCGGCGATAAGGGTAATCGACGAAAGCACTTCAAGTGACTTCATTAAATGGAACGTGCGCCGCCGATAGACGCGACTATCAAGTCCGCGGACTTAAGCCTGATTGAGCACTCGCACTGCGACGTAATTTGCCAGAGTGTAAATCACCCGGACACAACGTACATAAGTGGTTCCGGTGGCGACGGTGGAGCGGGCGGCGAGTGATGAGTGTGCCACGTTATTGCCGTAATCTGCTTATGTCAGGTTTAGATTTTAATCCCGGCAGTCAAGTGGTGCGACAAGCCGTTGTGGGGGATGGAGATCGTCAACAATCGCGGATACGATCGATGCCCCTTCGGACTAGGTGTGCTTTGATTTGATTGAATGCCCTCAGTTGTGGAACACCTTCGATGTTTGAAATGATCGTCGCGTTCTCAAGGTCTTTAATTGCTTTTGGGAGCTTAAACAGGAGTTCCAACACCAACTGACATTTATTTGCGTAGATAACAAGTGAATAAACAAAAATGAACGAAACTTAACGAAACTCCGCGCTGTGGCGGTTATTGACATAAAGAGTATCATCGTGTGCCTGTCTGCCTCTGTACGATCATCATGGTTAGCCCTAGGTCTACAACCACGTACCTGGGCGAATGACAGAGTATTTACCCTTTCTGCCTTAGCTGAGGGACCGGGAAGCAGAAGGCTGGTGAGTGCCTTGAAATTGAATAAAGAATGAGAATGAGGACAAGGACTAGTAAACACAAGTAGTTCCCTTAACCAGAACTCATTTCAACGGCTTCAACCACTTACATTGACGGTATAATCAACAAAGGGGTGACATCATCCTGTCAAACGTTGACAGTCACTGGAAAATGCGACTTGTCCTCAGGCCAGACCCATTTAAGGTGATGGATTACGAGTCAATTCGTGTTACGTCGTGACGGGGTCATTAATATCATCAAGAAGCGAATCGCGCCCGTAGATGGTGATCTTACATCACTTGCTTGGGTTGTGGTGTGTCACACGTTTTTAGTTTTATTGAATTTTATTTCTTAATTAGTTTAAACGGTGGTTGAGGCCTATGTGTGGTGTCTAGTTCTGATTAAGGATGTCAAACATGCTCATTTGTTGGAGCCCCTCTGGTGGACAATGACCATTTTTGCAGTGATTTGGTTGCAGTGAACAGTCACGGTACTAAATGGCTTCTCTCGGTACATTTTGATGGAATTTAGACAAAATCATTGCAAATTCCCAAGTGTTTCATAACTAAAATGAACGCAGACGGTTTTGGTTCTCTGACAGACGATCGAGCAAACTCACAGATTCCGTGAATGAACCTTTAAACGAATGGTTGACATGTGGGCTCACACTCGTGACGCCCACTCTTCATCACCGGCAATTCAAGTTATTCTTGTGAACCTTCGAACACCAATGCGTACGCAATTTTATGGATCAAGTCTAGTTTCCTCCTCTTTTGCCGCCATGTAGTTCGGCTTTTATTGACGTGCGGGGGCTAATGTGTATAATTGACTGGAGATAGAAACAAGAATCCATCTCTGGAACTTGAAGCGCGCCCTTTTAAGGGACTTCACATGGAAGACGAGTTTGGAGAGAGCTATCTTTGCGAGAGTCATTGGGGTTTAAGAATTTTGAAGACATGCCTTTTTAATTTAACATCTTCCAAGACGGAACTCCAGCGCGTGTTCAATAGGTGAGTGGCCGCATGTGCTGATGCTGTGTTGAAGGTTGGTTCAATGGATTTTAGTCCTATTGAGGCAAGTGGAGAAATGTATATATCTCGGGATGTTTTTCACAAAAGATGGTAAAGGGATGCTGATCTCTACTGTAAGTTTGGCCAAGTTCAATTTTGAAGCAACCACAAAACCGAGTACGAATGTAAGCTGGCGAGATGAGATATCCATGTACTATGCTGGGATATATACTGTAATATTGTTTGGTCAAATAACACAAATGTCCTCCTGCCTGGGAGATCCAGAAGCCAGACATCACTCCTGATGAACTACAGTCGGTAAGGGTGGCGGAAATCGAATGTTTCTGCCTCTGCGACTTTTCAGTGGATACAATGAAATGCGTTCATGATTTGATTTATGTTGATTTCAATACGCTCCTAGCAAAGATCAACGCATTAACTAAATCGCAGAATAGTTCGAAGGAGAAAGAAGGTACGAAACGAACTCACTCTCGCTAAGGTGGCTCATATACCGAACAGAGTTGAGACTGCCAAAATTGTGGAAGATCTACTTCAATTTTGCGAAATCATCTACTACCCAAATTGCGAAATCTACCACACATTGTAATCCTTTTTTTCTTTCTTTCTTATTTCTTTGGTCCTACTCGTAACTCCATTCCCAGAGAAATATGTAGATACCTACACAACATTAAATAGATAAGCATGGTTGAATTTTGTGTATGAACATCTCTACGTTCGGCGTAGTGTTTGGTTGCCGGTCTTCAATTTGTTTACAGATTTAGGTCCAAACCAGAAATATGAAGCGTTATCCACACTCTGACGATGCCCAGTTGAGTTTAAAGCTCCGAAACGACCTTTATGGGTCTTCTTCGATATTGGCCGGTACGACGCTTCGATAATTCTGCACCAATCTATGCCTGGTAAGCGACCTGAGGCCCCCAAGAGGCCACTTATGCTAAAACTATTTAGCTCACAACGAAATTCCACCTGTAAGATGCTGATACCTTGGTTTTGAGTGGGTGGGCAGTGTTGATTCTTTCTGCTTTGAAGACTAACGACGTCACCAATGTAGGAATGAATTCGACGGGCTATACGAGGATGTTGATGATGGTCTGTCGTCAGAATTGTTTAAGGTAGTTACATGGCATAAATATTCTTTACACAAGAGAGCTTTTGAAAATGAGCTTTCTGCTTCGAGCGATAAATAACGCTAAAAAACTTGATGACAACTAGACGTATTGTGTCTGAGCTGACAAAGTACCTCATCCGCCCCATTGGTTATCGGGACGAGAACTAAAGGGTGATCTTTTAGTTAGCTAGTTCTTTTTGGCAACACTGGTTTAAACAGCTGACTCACGTTTTGTGTTTTGTTTCACTGTCAAACATCTTCAGTTTGGTCTATAATTTAACCATGAATCGTCTTACAAACGAACAACGCTTGCATTGAACATTGAATTTTATTATTCAAATGCGTGATCTGTTAAGTTCATCGCGCACTTTTTGTTGTTAATTGTGTTCAGCGACGAAGCTCATTTTGGGCTCAATGGGTACGTAAATAAGCAGAATAGTCGATTTTGGAGTGAATATCAGAAGAAGCCAGAAGCATTGCAAGAGCTACCAATGTATCCAGAAAAAGTCACAGTTTGGTGGGGTTTGTGGGCTGGTGGCATTATTGGACCGTACTTCTTCAAAGATGATGCGAATCGTAACTTAACTGAGAATGATGATATCCAACTTTTTTTTTTGCCCAAAATGCAAGAGCTTGACTTGCATGACATGTGGTTTCAACAAGACGGTGCCACATGCCACACAGCACTCGCAACAATGGACTTATTGGGAGGCCGGTTCGGTGAACATTTTATTTCACGTTCGGGACCGGTCAGTTGGCCGCCTAGATCATGCGATTTAACGTCTTTAGACTATTTTTTGTGGGGCTATATTAAGACTCATGTCTATACAGACAAGCCCGTTTCAATTGGGGCATTGGAAGACAACATTGAAGCATTTATTCGTGAGATACCGGCCGAAATGTTGAAAAGAGTATGTCAAAATTGGACTAAGCGGATGGACCATTTGAGGCGCAGTCAAGGTCAACATTTGCATGAACTAATCTTCATTTATGGACCGTACTATCGATTCAAATAAAGATTTCATGCATTTTTCTGAATTGTATGTGTTTTTTTTGTTTTTTTTTAAGACTTTCCTATATCTTTATTAAATCACCCTTTAGTTAGCATCACTTCTATACCTCTATACCTCATCAGTACATATTTTCTTACACTAACTAGTATCTTATCGTGTCACCTATGGAGACCTTCTATTGCACAAGGCACCCTCTGACAGACAGACTTCTTTAACGACCCAAACCTGCCTTATGCAATTTTCAATTTTTCTACATTTTAAATGACTTGGGTGGACGACTCCTTAGGACCTGATCAAGGGTTGGCATTGTATTGAACCACATCTCTTGAGCAAGTGCGTCTTTAATCATAATTTAATTTGAAATCAACAGACGAACGTAGTTTCGACAGAGCTTTACAGGATGTCTAAAGATCAAAGGCTGAAACCACACAGTGAACACAATGAAAACAATGGACATGAGATGCCCTTTTATCGCTCAAGGACAACGCGTACGAATCCAAACGATTTCGATACGTTTCCATCCTTCGGTCACTAGTTGCTCATAATGGACGCAAAAATAACTTAACAATCGAGAGAATGCGGTACACATTATGCAACGTGGTCCTAACAACCACTTCCCTCTGTTTCGTTAAGTCTCGTTCACTTTTGTTTATATGGGCGGGTGTGAAAACTTAAATGACAACGCTTAAATGACAGTCGTCCTAGAAAAAATTGCAGACACTTTGAAACGGAACGACGGTCCTGGCATCTTTTTTAGATTCTTTCCAATTTGGCAAGTGCCTTGTTAAAAGAATCATTGTAGCCCGTAGTAGACCTGGCTTCTTCTTAAAACGCACAAAAATACTGTCGTCGTCGCCTAAGAAAGAGATTACACGATTGAAGGTGTTGGTCACCTTTGTTCACACTGCTGCCTGAATGTCCTCATCTCATCTCATGCGTACACTAAAACAGAACAACAAGAGTTCAATTGACCAGATCACTTCCGGCTAATCAACGACGATTTCACTTAAAACCAAATCAAAAGGTGACTTGCCTCAAATGCGGTCATACTCCATCGGCACCCTCCCCCAACCCATTCAAACTAAGAAGCATTTGACGCGTAAAAGTTCTACCTTCAACAACCGACCGTCGCGCCATACTACGGAAACTTTCGCAACTAAACGTACAAAACAACCAGCACAGCTTTTGAAAGCTCTGCAGAACATCTGTTCTCTCTCTCTCTCTCTCGCTGTCAGAAAAGCTCTGCGCGCTCCCCGCCGCTAGCACATTCGATTCAAGTGCTTCTGGTCAACACAACCACACAGCCGTCAGCTACCCGCTGAGAGCGGAATAGATTTCAAACAGCGTCCCCCGAAGCGACGTAAACAGATGCAAGCGAGGTTAAAAATACACCCGCACACATCGGCACAGACCTGCCCTACTTTCCGGCAGGCAGTCACGAGCTGGTTTCCTCGAATCAAGGAAAGACCCAGCGGCGCACGGGGCGGCGGAGGCTTACACCGAAATCCAAGAAATCCCCACGACAAGGCAGATCCGCCTCATCAATGTTGATTCGGAAACACACACAGCTCATGCGGAAGACCACCAAACATGGCATCCACATCTGTGGATCTGTGGCAGAGTCGTGTATCTCTGCGGGGGGAGCAGGCGACCGACACACATGTGCACCATCCCGAAACGGCGCTGATTTATTTGTTTACCTCGCTTTGGGGCGCTGTCTTCGTGTGTGCATGCCTCGACGATAATTGTATCTTCCGGCAAACGAACGGAAGCCAGCATATGGCGCGCTCAAGGAGGACCGAAGCGAACAGACTTACTTTGTAGTTACGGACTTGCGGGGGACTTACCTTCATTTTCACTCGGCATGCTGAAGTACTCCGACTTCTCTGTGGACTCGTTCTCCTGCTTCTCGTCCTCGGTGTGCACCGGGCTGGAGGGGCCCGAGGAGGCGCTCGGTGCCGGGCTGGGCGACGAGCTGACCGCGTGCGCGGGCGAGAACATGCCGCTGTCCTTGTCCACGGACGAACGCTTGCGTTCGAGCCCGCCGCCGATCATCTGCAGCTGGTCCTCGAGCAGGTCCATCGACCGCTTGCGTGGCAGCTCGGGCGGCATCTCCTCAATGGACGACTTGCTGACCAGCTTGGCCGGCGGCGGTGGGGGGGATGTCGGCAGCGCCGGTGGTGGGGGTTCGGATACCTTTGTGGGCGAGCGGACGCGCTCTGGATGGAACTTGACGGGACTGACGATTTTTGGCTTGGACGACGGAATGGGCGGCAAGGGAGGACTCTTCACGGGACTGCCGATCTTGACGGTGCTGCGAGGCTTGATTTCCGGCGGATGAACCGAGTGACGCACGGGCGGGCTGGGCGGCAGGTCCTCGTCCAGCGACATGTCCAGCGACTTGGACACCCCCGTCAGAATGTTGTTGCTGCTTACACTATTGTTGCTTAGGCTACTGCTGTTGTTAGCGTTCTTGTTGTTCAGGATGACGGGATCCTTCATTTGGATAATACTGCCCGGTATGAGAGCGGTACCGGGACCGGTGCGAATGATGTCGCAGCGATTCGGGTCGCTGTGCGACCGATTCGTCTTTGTCTTTGTGAAGTGCGACGTCCACTTCTTCTGCTTCTCGATCAGCTCGCGCGAGTTGAACTTGCGCTCGGGCTTCTCGGGTTTCTCGCCGCCAGTGATCTCCTCCGACTTGATGCGTGAGATGTTGTGATGCAGCTTGGACTGTTGCTCGATGAATTTCGTTCCGTTCACTTGACCGGATGCGGCTGTTGGGCAATTGTTGTTCATCAGTGACGCCTGCCCGGGCGGGAAGGGACTACTGTTGCGATGCTTCGCTGGCGATGGGGAACGTCGATCGATGTAGTTGATGTCGCTGCAGAGATTATCCTCGCGACTGCCCGATCTGGACATTTTCACGCTCAGCGCTGGCGGATTATTGGAGTTGTTCTCAACGGAGAGCTTTTCGAACAGCGATCGGGCGTGATTGAAACGTGTTGAGTGCGACTCGGTGCGGACCACTGTGACAGTGGGCGCCTGCGGGGGGATTTGTGCCTCTTTGGGTGGCGGTATCGATGGTGTTTCCACGGGATTTGTGATTTCGATTGGTTGCTTTCGTTGAAAGAGATTGGCTATCTGTGAGACCTTAGGCCCAACGGCCGATGGATGTATCGGCTTCTCCATGATTGGCTGATGGGTGTGCTGATGATGTTAGAGGTGCCTGCAATGAAACAAGAAAACAAAAATGATTAGATTGTGATTTGGACATGGAAACGTTGGAGAAAGAATGCGAGCCAGTTTTAATGAGTTAAAATTAAAGAGATTCTGTCCAAAGTGACAGCTGTCAGTGTCAATATTTGAGAAGAGTACGATTGTGACAGTTTGGAGCTTGTGAGATTGGCGTAAGGGTTTCTATCTTCTGATATTGGTCCACACTGTTGTAAGCAAAAGTGACAGATGATACATATGTCTCTCAACTAGGATCTGCCATCGGTCACGACTGTAGTGAAATTGTACGACATACCAAATTTGAGGAGATTTATGACTCGTAGTAAGTGGAGAAAGAGAGCGTGAAGGGATACGAATTTGAGACATAGGCACGCAGCAAAGGCGGACAGCTGGGTGTGCAGTTGGTCCCAGTGAGTGCTGCGAACTTGGAGGAATCACTTTGTGGTCGGTGCAGGTTGGGTCCGTGTAGACTGGCTAATGGACTATCGGGCATGGATGTTGATGGAACAGAATGCCGTCACTGCGACCAGATCGAGGTCAAGGAAACGAAATCAAAATTGAATTCCTACAAGACTGCTTGTGCGGCAGGTCTGTAGGTTGGTCATCTTGGCCACATTTGTAAGGAATTGCTGAAACATCACATGTGACACATCGCCACCTCGAACCATATTGTCTGTCTCCAGGATAGTGGAGAGATGGAAAAACATGTGCAAAAATACTATTCAACGTATTGCCCATCTTTCTGGCAATTTGTGGATCCCATCCCGCTTGGCAGCCAGAATGAATCAATCCAATTTTTGATATTCTGCTCTGATGCGAACAATATTTCAATGAGGACATTCTGCATCGACCGGAACAAATGGTTGTCAGAAGGGACAATGTCTGGCGGTTGGGGTACAACGTCCCATCCACTGGTTTCCAAATAGTTCTTAACCGGAAGAGCAACGTGGGATCGAGCGTTGTCATGATGGATAATTATTGCCTCGTGTCTTAATTGTGTTCGGTAGAGTTGTCCATTGGCGGTTTCACCAGGTTTTAGCAGCTCATAATACAGCTCTCACCCTTCTTATCCCACCAAAAACAGAGCATCCGACAGTATTCACAACCGTGGTTCATTTTATGCATGGACTTTACCCTCTAGCTAACGGGAGCAAACCATTACCCGTGCGTCATCAAGGAAACCAGACCAAGGACCCCACTTGAACCTCGACGTCGTAGATACGATCCCTCGTCTGTACCTGATGTGCATTGGCGGTGAGACGTGTATTGCGGATAAATTCCATCATTTTTCTTAATTATTCTTTGCTAATTAGCGCTCGGAGTCGAGAACGAACACCACGGTTTGACGTCGCAAAGCTACAATTGCAACGGACTGCTAGGATCTTTGCCGACCGAGTCTCCCAGAAACTCTCCGTAAGTTCGACGATGCCTGCACAAACCATCGAAGAAGAATGGAGTCATTGTCAAGAAGCTGCCACTGATGTGCTGGGTTTTACGACACCACCCAGAAGGAACCCATGGTTTGACGACGAGTGCATGCAGGCACATGCAGCCAAGCAGGAGGCATAAAAGGCAACACTGAATGGAAAAACGAGGGCTGTTCGTGAGATCCACGAACAGAAGAGAAGGGAAGAGAACCGGCTTCTCAGAAGAAAAAAGAGAGAGCATGATAAGCGGTCGGGGAGATGGAGAGGTGTTACGACAGGTAGGAGGTCCGAAAGTTTTACCAAAAGGTGAAACAATTATCCTGTGGATATGAAACTCGGACAGAAGCCTGTCGGGATGAAAATGGACAGCTGTCGATACTGAGAATCTGGAAAGATCACTTCGCCGTTTAACAGGCGATGAAGACCAAAATACCGCTGTAAGGCAGAATGTTTCACTCAATCTGGGCGATGGATGACAGACGAGAGCAATATCAAGACTGAAGTCGAACAAACTGTCCGCTGAAATATTTAATGCAGCTAGAGAAGATCTGGTGGGGCGCGTGCATCAGCTCCTCTGCAAGGTACGGTCTGAGGGAAGCATGCCCGACGAGTGGAATCTCAGTATTGCGATGTCAAGAAATGACAGACGTCAAAGCCGTCCGCAATCAATGTCCTGCTTGAAGATCAGTTCAAGACTATACCTCATTAGCTAATTTTAAATTCAGTATGTCTTCAAGTTCAGGACCATATTATACAACGACCCAACTGACAGCTGTCAAGGAAATAACGTCACAAAAATTGAATTTGATTAGAATTTAAATCACATTTTCACTTAAAATTCAATTTGACATCTGTCATTACCAGCTGTCAAACATATATCCACCATGATCACTAAAACTATGAATCACCATAGATTCTGTATTCGATGTGACTTTCGAGTATCAGACTGACAG
This sequence comes from Eristalis arbustorum, assembly GCA_916610145.1. NCBI lineage: Eukaryota > Metazoa > Arthropoda > Insecta > Diptera > Syrphidae > Eristalis > Eristalis arbustorum. The sequence goes on along the minus strand of CAKAIZ010000037.1, from coordinate 13,430 downwards.
CAGTCATCAGGTAACAAGACAGCCGGGTATATACTCTATACGGTTTTGGGGCGCTAATTTGATGTTTGGCTAGTCTGCAATTTCTTGATGTCAACACGCGTCAATTGATTTAGTTGCAATTTGACTCCACGCCAGTCAGTGACCATCAGGTCCTGTGTCAGCAATTAGTTGTGGAATAAATTGTATAAAAGACGGAGACAATGAATAATACGACGAAATTTCATTTTCGATGAAGTACTTCGTATTTATCGCAGAGAATAAAACGATGTTCCTTTCTAGTTTGTCTGACGTACATGTCACAGTGAACGTTCTGTTCTGTTTGACGGCACATGTGACATTTAGCCTGGATTTTTTGTGGTTGGCTGATAAACCAAGGTGTTGACCAGTGGTTGACCGATACCACATTGTGTCAAATTGACACCAAACATCAAATTTGTAATAACTCTTCTACAAGCCTTCAGAGCCATCTGGCGACAACAAATTTGTGTGTTTACGGAAACTAGATGAGAGCGTAACCTGGTGAACCGCAAGTATTTGGTTAACCATTCTCATTTTAAAACATGTATCAAATTGGCACAAAATTAGACCAGTGTCGAGGAACATTTACATAATATAATAATATGGGTGGCGCTACAGCCCGTAGGGGGCCAGGGCCTAGCTTCTCAGCAACCACTCGTGTTGTGCGTGCTATTGTTCTCTCACGAGTGGAAGGGACCTACAGTTTTATGCCGGATCCGAACGGCTTTGTTTGAGAAGCTTTCTCTAGACAGGAAATACTCTTTGAGCATTGTCAGTGACTCGAAAGAGGTGGGCTCGTGAAAATTGTTTTCGTCGCACAGAGCAGGAATCAAACCTACGACGTCGAAGTTGGGGTCGACGCACATACCCACAACGCCACGGGCCACCAGAAACATTTACATTATTTACCAAAAATCACTGAAATCATTTTAAACGATCTCAAGATCACTATCACTGATCAACTGTCCTCATGATCCAACAAAAACACAAATAAGTGAGGTTTCCCTTCAAATTTTCACACAATTTCAAAGGTGTAGCTTTAGTTTCACGACAAGTGATAAGCCCAGTGACAGCTTTTACACTAAAAAAAAAAAAAAAAAAAACAACTCCAACAATTTAAAACCACGACATCAGAGCAAAAATTCAATATTTACTCAGCGTGCCAAAACAAAAAATCGTAAAATTGATAACGCTTCCCATTTCGAAACACACACTCCCTTTCGAACTTTCACAAACGTCAAAATTAAGCAAAAACCCTCCTCTTTCCAGGAATGCACTTGACGAAATCGGAATGTCTCCGGCGGTGGTTTTTATTTTTGTCGAAATGTCGCAATAGAAAAACAAATAATTTTATCTTCACTATCTGTTAGGCGCTTATCTATCGAATTTGCTTTCGAAAAACAAAAAAAAAAAAAAAACGAAAAATGTGTTGATTTTGAAACAAGGTGAAACGGGAAAAAAATATAATAAATTCGACTGTCACCATTTTCAGACTGCAAGTGCACCGACTTCAGAGAGCCACTTTAAATAAACCAAATTTCGTATTTCAAACTGAGACCAACAGAGGCACAACACAACGCGAACAAAGGCGATGACAGATTGCGAACTCTATTGAATGACATTCGATCGGTGGCGGTCTGAATTACTCCTCGTGCGAGTATTGATAAACGAAACGATTTTTTTTTTTCTTTCTGTTATCAGAACGTGTACGAGAAATCATTAGGACAAGGGTAGCAAGTTCTGATTAGGCAATCGCTTCGGATTCAGGCGATGACAATTGCAGCGCATTCGAATTTCGAAATCAATTTGGCACACAAATTCGAACATGAGATCTGACATAAGTCAATAAACCTAAACAACACCCTCGCCCCTTCAAATACGTACAAATATGTTTATTCACCACAGTTGATGCGCGACAGACGACACCTTTCAGCGACAGAGACACGGCACAACCTTCTTGGATTGATGCGAGGGTTCATACTGGATTCGGTAATTAATTCAAAAGTCAAAACACACATTTTTTTATCTTATCTCCGTCAAAGGTGGAGGATGGAGGGATGAGTGAAGCTCGCCTGATAACCACCGACGACGACGACGACGACGACGGCGACTTAGCTTTTGTTTATATGATCCCCCGTCTGTAACCGCCGTCCTCGTTGACGGTTGAAACAGTCAGCCGTTTGTCTTGGAATTAAAATACTCTTTCAAGGGTTTTCAATTGTCGCTCTTTGTGGAATGCACTTGTGCATGATAAACTGAAGATATTTTGAGTTGCATTCTGCTTCTTTGTTTGTTCATCTCGGTTTGTTTGAATTCAAACGAGTGGGAGGGACGAGTGAATGAGTCTGTTTTGGATAAGATAACGAGTGGATGCAATTGTTCTTGGTTTCTGATGAATAATAGAAGTCAACTTCGCACCGAGAGCCTTCAAATTGACCTCAGTCTGGGGAAAATTCGAAGGGGGTCGTGTTCGCAAAGTGAATCACTTTTGCTTTGTTGAGATTACAAACTGTTTATGAATCACAAGTCCAGGAATGGTAATCTTTAAAGCGGTCGCATTGTATAACTTTGGAATCTTATCTTCAGTTCATTGCGAGAAAAGATTAATCCTTCCCAGAAGGGGACCAGGTTGATCAGCAGGGCCGGGCGTTGGTTGGTGATTGTCAAAGAGGTCTGGTAAGTCAATCAATGCAGTCTGTAGTCGAATTCAGGCATTCATTGGCAGTGTTATGAGGTTGACAGCTCGAATGGAAGAGGATGGACTTCATTATGACACGACATGATCTGTCAAGTAAAGAGAGAAGAAGTGTCAGAATTGGCAAGGTAAGACTTTTTACTTCGACACTCATTATGTTGTTGCTCCACCTGGAGGCCTTTATTGGAAGCACATTGATAGGACTTACAGTTTGACGTATTAAGTCAGTTTGTCAACACTGCGTTTGACGTGACTTGAGCAAGACATTCCGAAAGAAATCACCTCTGTTCCTATTCATTTTTTTCAAACAACGACAACCCAAATTTCAAAAGGGAACCGAATTCTGTTGCACAAAGACCAGCTAAGTCTTGCATCATTTGAAAAACATCCCACCTCATGCACACGTTCCTAGACATTCTGTGGCAAGCATCCAAAAAGCGACAGACACGCTCAGACACCGAGGAAAATTGTTCTAAATTTATTTTGGAAGTGCGTAAGCAGCAGCATATTTGTTGCAACTTTTTTGTTTGTTTAAATATTTTAATATTTATTAAATTCGTCTGGTGCATCTATTAATGGCAACCAGCAGATCCGCCTTCGAAATTCCTTTTCTTTTAATTTATTCGTTGAAACTCGAGAAAGATAGAAATAATAGATTTCAATTCAAAGTCAATATTGAGGTTAACCCGAAAGGCCAGCTCATCAAATTGGTAACCAATAGATCAGACGTTTGAATCATGGCGTAAGTTCTGTGCAGGAGACTTGTCTTAAGTCAAGGACTACTGCTTGAAATTGATCATGTTTTCCTACATTTCTAGTGGCTTGCATTGAATAAGTCGTCTAGGCACATATTAGATATAAAAATCTTGGGAAGCTAATCAACATCACATCTTCGACAGCTCGAAAGTTACTGGAAGCACGATGCCAGTTTCTCGATAGGAATGCATGAGTGGAGCATATATGATGCAGTGGAATTTGATGTAGATTTAGGTTAGCCTAGAGCGAAAAACAATATTTTTTCCGCGCTAATAGCCTACGCCTTGAGCCCTTTTTCTACTTCTTTCAATTTGCCTATTTTCTTTATCGCCTGATATCATTAAGACTCTTTTAGCTGCCTCGCTATAGCTGTTGGTAGCAGGATACACCACCAAGCAGTGCGCGCCTTGGTCTTCTCCAAGGCATGTCTCACAAAGGTCCTAAATGACTTGTGGTGTAGTAATCAAAATAAAACTGAAAACAGAGTCTAATGGACCTTTAGTAAGTTTTTGGAGCTCAGGAAGAAGTGAGCAAATATAGTAAGGAGCCCTTAGTTTACTACAACCAAATGCTGAATGGTTCCCCGAGTGTCTGGATGGAGCCACTCAAAAACTTCTCTTACAAGCCACAGTGGATTTCTGAAATATTGCTGAGGTACTCTATAGATTCCGGGAGGAGAAATGCCATCCCACCCAGGCTTCTGCATCTTCTGAGGCCTGAAATGGTTGATCATACCAATCACCGATGGTGTGATGGTTGAGGTTGCATCACTGCAAAAATGGCTCCCTTTTTCGACGCTAAACGACCATGTACCCTGATCAGATTTAGATTTCAGTGGTCTCATCGACGTTTCCAGTAGACATTCTTCTTCTTCTTTGATTGGCGCTACAGTCCGGGGTGGACCTGGGCCTCAACCAACATGCCTCTCCAGCCAGCACGATCTTTCGCCAGCTGCCTCCAGTTGCGCACACCAAGTTGGTTGAGGTCCTTTTCCACTTGTGTGCGCCATCTAGTGCGAGGACTTCCTCTGTTTCGCTGTCCCAATGGCTCGGTGTCAAAGACTCTTCGGGCCGGAGCTGTGGTGTCCATCCGCTCTACATGACCTATCCATCTTAAGCGTTGGATCCGAAGACGCTTAACTAGGTGCATGCCGCTGTACAGCCCGTATAGTTCGTGGTTGAACCTTCTCCTCCAAACGCCATCAACGCAAACAGGACCAAAGATCGTACGCAGAACTTTTCTCTCAAAACAACCAAGAGCTTCTTCATCCGCTTTCAATAGCGTCCATGTCTCTGCGCCATAGAGCAGGACTGGGATGATCAGGATCCAGTAGACATTGCGCCATTGGAACTCACGCCTTCCGATTGGGTCTACCCTACAATGACGAAGAGAAGGAGCAATCGAGCACAAATACCTTCTTTAGTCTGGCAGGGCCGACATCCCTGTAACGAAAGTTCACTTAAGGATAAACACAACAGTATCAGTGTCAACCACGTCCACTTTTTGAAAAAAGTTCTAACGGGTACGATTAATTAGATTCACGTTGCAACGCCGTGGCTCTATGACGGATGCTTATTGCAACCTAGTCTTGTAGCATTTATAAAACTGGTCACTACAGACCTTGTCCAATATCCTCAACGTCTGCAGCCACATTTTGTTTAGGGAGACACAGAGGCGTTGGTATTGCTTCCTCTAGGAAACATCCCACCGAAATAAGAGACGTCACGTCACGTGACTGCCGAACACTATTGTTGTCAGCTAACAATTGTGCTTGCTGAGTCGAGGATTAACGGAGAAATGGGTTATTTTATGTTGTCTCTGTGATTACAAGCGAGGAAATATAAGCCCAAGGCCCTAATTCAAACCCTCTGACAGCGCGGCATAATTGGAATTGAACACAAACATGATTAAGAATGGGGTCTTCATCCATTCTTATTTGATGTTCATCGCCGCTATACGTCGTGGCCTCCTGGATTGACTTAAAAAAAGCTGTAAACCATGCACTATAAGAATAGCGCAAGAAGCGATTCGGTCAGGTCTGTCAATAGTTTAACGGAACTCAATAAGTAGAGATGACAGACAACATTGCAACAGGCGGCTGTATCAATGTCTCTGACAAACACATCGAAACTTTCAATGTTCGCATTGATGTTACTTCTTCAATAACATTCTATATTCTTAGCCCTTGTGTCAACACCCAAAAATTATTCAACTGCTTCTGAATCTTGACCCAAAGAAACATTTTTTTTTTTTTGAATATGATTCAAAAGCTATCCCAAGTCAATACGGTATTTAAAACTCAAAATATATCAATTCGAAAACAAAAAACATACCCTGGCATATGGGCGTTGACACAAGGGTTAAGACCTATCAAAATTGGACGCACCTATCCGGTGAGTTTCGTTAAGATTCGTTGAATTTTGTTTAACTAAATGCGGACGAATTCAATAGTCCTCGACGTACAGAAGCGACAGTTTTGGTGTTGGCGACAGTGTTTACGTATGTCAAGTAAAAAAAAACTATTTTAACCATGCATATGTTTTCAATTAAGATTCTGCTTGAGCTATGGCCTTCCAAGAGGTCGCAGCCAAGACAAACGGATAACATTGAAGTAATCGATTGAACACAATGAGGTTGCACGGTTTCTTGTAGTATTAGGCAGCATTAACTACGTAGGTTGTTAATGGAGTTGTCAAGTTGACAAGTAGCGTGGGTTCTCGATCGAAATTATTGTTCCCCTTGCTTTACAGTCATATGAGTTCAACTGTGTGTATTCTACATTTGCTGAGATCGAAACAGACGTAGAATTAAATGGAAGGGGAACGGAACATCGACGACATGAGCAGAAGATCAGCCGTCCTTGACGACGTAGTCTTCGTCTTCATCGACTCAGTGGCAAATAGATTGACTTACGTTAGTATAGTGATAGCTAACTCCTGTCATTTGCTGCATCGTAACGTTTAAAGGTCAAAGTGGCGGACCGTGGCTTTGTGGGTATGTGCGTCGACCGCAACCTCGACGTCGTAGGTTCGATTCCAGCTCTGTGCGACGAAAGCAATTTTCACGACCCCACCTCTTTCGAGTCACTGACAATGCTCAAAGAGTATTTTCTGTCTAGAGAAAGCTTCTCAAACTTGGCCGTTCGGATTCGGCATAAAACTGTAGGTCCCTTCCACTCGTGAGAGAACAATAGCACGCACAACACGAGTGGTTGCTGAGAAGCTAGGCCCTGGCCCCCTACGGGCTGTAGCGCCACCCATATTTTTATATATATTATAACGTTTAAAGATCTGCAATAGAGTAGCAGACCATTTCTTTAGGACCCAAGTTGCCTCGTACAAAAGACTAGAGAGCACGCAAGTCCTGGTTCACCGAATCGGGTGCTGGTGATAAATTGCGAGGTCATTACGATAAGAAGCTGATACTTGCATTACTTGGTCACGTCTACCTCAGTAGCAATTGAAGAAGAAGGCTAACTACATGGCCTGTGCAGAGACACTAGTCTAGCTGAGCGTCAATAAAACCGACTTCTACATTGCTTCAGTCTCGTATCGTCGATTTTTAGTCTGGTGCAACAGGACGTCCTTCATGGTGCCGGCGAATTCTAATGGAAAGGGACCTCAATAGCCCTTCCAAAATATGTAACTGTTGATAATGAGCAAAGGTCTCACTGAAGAAATTGATTGGTTCAAGTTCCAGATCCACGTCCGAGTAAATCTAGGCAAATCGAACCCATTTATTCATAATTTCCTCGCCCAAGCCGTTTAAATCGGTTTCTTTTGGCAAACAATCAAGTTTACAGCAAACAACGGCTCACTGTGATGACTACGAAGCCTTCAGGGAATGAAAACGTAACACACTTCCTCTCTTATCAAGACAGTGTAACCTAGTGAGACAAGAGCACTTTACCTAGAAAGATAACAAATCAAACACACGCCGATAAGGCACGGGAAGAACCAACTCCAGTGTCCTTCATCCACACAGACAAAGCGTGAGAATCAGTCAATCAGTGCCCGTTGTTCCCTCAACGAGTTCCACCATTCAGTGCACGTGCAATTAAATCACTGACCTCGCGGCCAGTTGAAGTGTCACACCTCGAACCACAGCGCGAAGCCTCGCAATCAACACCGACACCACAGATAGCCCGATAACTATTGATTCGTCGACCAGATAACGACAGAGTTGCCTCGCATCACGTCAGTACATCGCGAGAGCTGCAGCTGTAGCGTTCAGACATGTCAACGATACTCCTTCTATTGCTCGCGATTCTCTCGGCCGCCAGCGGCGAATTGAACGCCACCGAGGGCCAGTGTCCCTCCGATTGTGTCTGCCTGTCGTCCCTCACGCAGGAGGACTGCGCCGCCGATGAGTACATCACGCCACGGGCCGGCATCTGCAACTGCTGCCCGGCTTGTGTGAGCGGTCTAGGTGAGTACACGGTCGCACTTAAACCGAGTTCCTTCAGGTCTGTCTGTTCCAGGTCCGGAGACGCCGTGCAACGAGCGGAAGCCCTGTGCCACCGGTTTGAAGTGCGACGCCAAGTCTAAGACCTGCGTCCTGGACCGGGGTTTGTATGACTCACCGCAGCCGCAGCGCCTTGACTTTCGACTTCCGTCTCCTTGCAGATACCTGCGCCTACACCTATCACCTGAGCGAGGTGAAGTCCCTGCCGACGTGCGAGGTCGACGGCACATTCGCCGCGGTCCAGTGCAAGGGCGACCGATTGAGTGGCAGGTGGGTACCTCTCCAGCTCACCCTTTCGTTGAACCTGACACCCAGTCTTTTGCAGATGCTTCTGCTACTCGGAGGCCGGGAAGCGAATCCACGGCTGGTCGTGGTGGCGCACGGCTGACGACATGACCTGCGCATGCAGCCGCCTCAAACACAAGCTCATCCAAGAGGGCTTCGGCGAGAACACCCTCCACTGCGACTCCATGGGAAACTTCGAGGAGCTCCAGTGCACCGACGGCGTCTGCTGGTGTGCCGACCAGAAAACCGGACAGATCCGAAATGGAACACGTGCCGTCCCAGAAGCCATGTGGAAATTCTTGCCGTGCTGTAAGTTGGTCGCTCCGTCCCCCGAATGGGGCCAACACCACACGCCTGGTGTCGGCTCCGTCCGGTAGCGCTCGCAAACAATGACACCCCACCACCGCCGTGTGATGTCTGTGTCGCGGTACTGCGCTCCAGTTTTTACTTCTCGCTTTTTCGTTCCAGACGACTATGGCAAATTCGGCTCGCTGTATCTGCGGCAGTGCGAGAGTGCTGCCTATGCACAGAACCTGCTCCGGAAGGCGTATGTGGCACACGGCACGGAGAAGATCGAGTTTGTCAATATCCAGTGCGACTATGACGGGGCATACGGGCGGTACTCAATTGCGAACGGCATGTAAGTGCGGAATAGTTCTGTGTGCTCTGATGTGTGTGTGTGAAGTGAACTCCAGTGCGGTGCATTGTTTTTGTATCGACTCGCTTTCGGGTCGCACGGTTCTTATGGACGGAGCGTCAAATTGAAGTGTCGCGGCCAGCGGAAGCTATGCATCAAAAATGTTGTTATGCTAAGCAGGTCTGGTTCGTTTGTGTGGCTGCCTCTCTTTCCTGGCTGTGGTCTCTTGACGGCGGTCGGTTGGGGAAAATTGCTTGTTTTGCTTTGGGCGACTTTTTTTTTGAAATATCGTCCGTCTATGCGGCTGACGTTTGTCAACGTTGCTGTGAATGAACTTTGGAGTGTGAGAGAGTGGGGAGAGCCTTGGATTCATCGGTCCTCTTCTGGGGATTTATGATGCCGAATTTCTTGACTTCTTAGCTTCTTAGTTGCGTCTTTGAGATAAGATACAGTAGTCAATTGGCAGGAGAATACGACGGTTACTAAAGTGGATTGCTTGGAGCTGGAACATATTTATCGAATTCGTATCGATCTCAATCGGGTCGATATCAGCTAAAGAACCAATTGTGAACAGCAAGATTGAGGGAATCAAATAATCAGAAGTCGATTACGAATATACAGTCAATGGCAAAATTATTTGTACAATGTACTATTCGTAGCAAGATTTCGCAATAGAACCATTTTGTTTATTTAAGATGGCGCTACAGTCCGGGTTGGACCTGGAAAAAGTTTTTGACTACATCAAAGTTATACCTGTCTGCCGTGACGTTCTGACCGAGACGTCGGTGTTGGGTGTCCTTTCTCGTTGACAGCATATACTTGGTCTTACCCTCGTTTATAGCTAAACCCAGCGGCCTCCGTTGCAATACCCACAAAAGCACCATTGACATCACGCTGCGTTCTTCCGATAATGTCAATATCGTCGGCATATGCGAGTAGTTGGACGGACTTCTGAAGCATTGTTCATCTGCTGTTGGCGTTCGAGTTTTGAACAGTTCTTTCAAGAAAGATGTTGAAAAAGTCCCATGACAGCGCGTTGCCTTGTCGGAATCCTTTTTTGACATCAAAGGTCTCGGTTAAGTCTTTACCGACCTTGATGGAGCAGCGTGCATTCTCCATCGTCATCCTACACAAACGGACGAGTTTGGTAGGGATGCCAAAACTAGACATTGCTCTGCACGTCTCTATAAATGCTATCATCACTTTATCCGATGATGGCTTTCATCACGATTAGTTCGAGTGAATGGTCCTCATTCCAGCTGCAAATTTATAATGTCCTCAGCATGATTGCGTCCACCATTGATGGATCATGCGTTAATTCGAGGGTTTAGCCTATCTTCTGCAGCGAAATGTTGTCTAGTAGCTGATATTTCGACCTTTTCAATGAGCTCAGCAAGGGGCCTTGGAACAGAATCTATTAGCTGCTGGATCGGTACTTCTGGCATTTTATTGAAAACAGTTATAAAATCATCCCAAGATGCAACCGCTGATCTTCCACTGTCTTGCGGAATTTTGGATTTCACGAGATGCCACACATTTTCGATGACACTCAAATCAGGACTTTGTAGAGGCCATTTTACGACTTCTTGACCAACTTCCGATAAAAAGTTTTTGATATACCTAGCGGAATGTATGGGTGAATTATGTTGTTGAAATATGAAGTAACACTAGTGATGGGAACTATCGAATGAATTGCACTATCGATAGTTAGTAACTGAATGATTTCAACTATCGAATAGTTCATATCCATATGACCAGGATTTGGCGGGAAGGAAGGGGAGGGAAGGAGGATACTACTCACTTTCCACATTACCCATTTCTGTTTTTTTAGTTAGGAGGTACAGAGCGTTTTCCAAAGTAAACCTAGTCCTCGGTATGTAAATATCACAAATAAAAAATCACAAAAACTTAAAAGCCTTTTTCCGTCAAACAAGTAAACAAATCGTTCATTAGACTCGATAAATGACTAGAAAGCCATTCATTCAACTAAAGCCATTCGAACATATTTCCGTCATACAAATGACCGAATCATTGATTCGGTGAAAAAACCATTCGAACTCATTTCCCAACTGAGTCGAACTATCGACTCGAACCAAACCATATACGTGAACAATCTGTCATGCAAATATTTTGGCAATGTGTGTATGCAGATGTCACCGCCACCCAGGAGATGCGATGGGATGGGCCGGGCAAAAGGAAGATGAGAAACTGCGACATCTACTACGGTGATTGCTACAAAGAGGGAAGGCAGCGCTTATTTGGATGCGGATTCGTTGTTCGAGGCAGACTTAGGAAAAAAGTCTTAAGCTTTGATTATATCAGCGAGCGCCTCATAACAATCCGCATCAAGGCTAAATTCGGGAACATCAGCCTGATTTGCGCACACGCCCCGACGGAGGAGAAGGATGACGATAGCAAGGATGACTTCTATGATCTCCTAGAAAGAACATACGATCGATGCCCCAGCTATGACACCAAGATCGTTCTAGGAGATTTCAACGCACAGCTGGGCAAGGAAGAAATCTTTGCTAGAGTCATCGGAAAACACAGCCTGCACGACAACACATCCGGAAACGGACTCAGGCTGGTAGATTTCGCCTCGGGGCGTAACCTCTCTGTGATGAGCACGCGGTTCCCACACCTCAACATCCATAAGGGGACCTGGCGGTCTCCTGATCAATCAACCGTCAACCAGATTGATCACGTTGCGATCGACGTCAGACACTCCTCCAATATTCTCGATGTCCGAACGTTCCGAGGAGCCAACATCGACTCGGACCATTTCCTTGTTGTAGCCAAGGTAAGGATGAGGATATCGAGAGAAGTACGGAGTCGAGAAAGAACACTACGGTTTGACGTCGGAAAGCTACAATCGCAATCGACCGCTAGGAACTTTGCCGACCGAGTCTCCCTGAAACTCTCTGAAAGTTCGACGCTGCCTGCACATTCAATAGAAGAAGAATGGAAACGTTGTCAAAAAGCCATCAAAGAAGCTGCCACTGATGTGCTGGGTTTCACGACACCATCCAGAAGGAACCCATGGTTTGACGACGAGTGCAGGCAGGTACATGCAGCCAAGCAGGAGGCCTACAAGGCAACGCTGCATCGAACAACGAGAGCTGTTCGTGAGCTCTATGAACAGAAGAGAAGGGAAGAGCACCGGCTTCTCAGAAAGAAAAAGAAAGAGCATGAGAAGCGCGCGGTCGTGGAGATGGAGAGGTGTTACGACAGGAAGGAGGTCCGAAAGTTTTACCAAAAGGTAAAACAAGTATCAGGAAGATATAGACCTCGGACCGAAGCCTGCAGGGACGAAAATGGACAACTAGTAGTAGAATCGCAGTCGATGCTGAGAATTTGGAAAAATCATTTCTGTAGACTGTTAAACGGCGATGACGACACAAATTCCGCTGTCAGGCAGAATGTTTCACTCAATTTGGACGATGATGAACACGAATTCCGTCCCCCCGACTTAGACGAAGTTAAGATAGCGATATCTAGACTGAAGTCGAACAAAGCTGCTGGAGCGGACGGATTGTCCGCGGAATTGTTTAAGGCAGCTGGAGATGACCTGGTTGGGCGCATGCACCAGCTCATCTGTAAGATATGGTCGGAGGAAAGCATGCCCGATGAGTGGAATCTCAGCGTCGTTTGTCCGGTCCACAAGAAAGGAGACCCCTTTGACTGCGCCAACTATAGAGGGATCAGCCTCCTTAACATCGCTTATAAAATACTCTCTGCCGTTCTGTGTGAACGCCTGAAACCCTTTGTCAACAACCTGATAGGTCCTTATCAGTGCGGTTTCAGGCCAGGAAAGTCCACAATAGACCAAATATTTACACTCCGGCAGATCCTGGAAAAGACTCAAGAGATGCAGATCGACACCCACCACCTATTTGTCGATTTCAAGGCCGCATATGACAGCGTGCATAGAGACGAGCTATACAGCGCCATGTCTAGTTTTGACATTCCTGCCAAACTCGTCAGGCTGTGCAGGATGACGATGGAGAACTCTCGCTGCTCCATCAAGGTCGGTAACGAACTCACCGAGACCTTCAATGTCAAAAAAGGTTTTAGGCAAGGCGACACGCTGTCATGTGACTTCTTTAACATCATACTTGAGAAGATCGTGCGAAACTCTAACGTCAACACCCGAGGCACGATCTTCCAAAAGTCCGTTCAACTGCTTGCATACGCGGACGACATTGACGTGATTGGACGAACACAGCGAGCCGTCAATGAGGCGTTTGCTGGCATTGAAGCGGAAGCGGCTAAAATGGGTCTAGCGGTAAACCAGGGCAAAACAAAGTACATGCTGTCATCACGAAAGGACGCACAACACCGACGTCTCGCACAGAGCGTCATATTGGGCAGCAGAAACTTTGAGGTTGTCAAGGACTTCGTCTACCTAGGCTCCGGAGTAAATAGGGACAACAACACCAGTACCGAGATCAAGCGCAGAATTACTCTTGCCAATCGCTGTTTCTTTGGGCTCAAGAGGCAATTGAGTAACAGAGCCATCTCTCGAAAACACCAATGAGCTGTATAAACCCTGATCATCCCAGTCCTGCTCTATGG
>CAKAIZ010000036.1:0-26636 GCA_916610145.1 Eristalis arbustorum | reverse complement strand
GGATCTTTAACCAACTTTTTCCTAGGGTTTTTACTAGTTTCTTCTTTTCATATAACTTTTTCTGCTCATTTACCTACATTTTTCATGGAAAATCTGATTATTTTCTCAATATTTTTATATTATACTGCTATTTTTATATATATACTGCGCTGAAAACCGCATTTCCTTAACTACTATGAAAGTTTTTGATCTTTATCCAACTTTATCCTGTCATTTTTACTAGTTTCTTCTTTTCATATAACTTCTTCTGCTCTTTTACTTACATTTTTCATGGAAAATCTGATTATTTTCTCAATATTTTTATATTATATATATATATACTGCGCTGAAACCCGCATTTCCTAAACAACTATGAAAGTTTTTGATCTTTAACCAACTTTTTTCTGTCATTTTTACTAGTTTCTTCTTTTCATATAACTTTTTCTGCTCTTTTACCTATTTTTTTCATGGAAAATCTGATTATTTTCTCAATATTTTTATATTATATATATATACTGCGCTGAAACCCGCATTTCCTAAACAACTATGAAAGTGTTTGATCTTTAAACAACTTTTTCCTGTCATTTTTACAAGTTTCTTCTTTTCATATAACTTTTTCTGCTCTTTTACCTACTTTTTTCATGGAAAATCTGATTATTTTCTCAATATTTTTATTTTATATATATATATACTGCGCTGAAACCCGCATTTCCTAAACTACTATGACAGTTTTTGATCTTTAACCAACTTTTTCCTGTGATTTCTACTAGTTTCTTCTTTTCATATAACTTTTTCTGCTCTTTTACCTACATTTTTCATGGAAAATCTGATTATTTTCTCAATATTTTTATATTATACTGCTATTTTTATATATATACTGCGCTGAAACCCGCATTTCCTAAACTACTATGAAAGTTTTTGATCTTTAACCAACTTTTTCCTGTGATTTTTACTAGTTTCTTCTTTTCATATAACTTCTTCTGCTCTTTTACCTACATTTTTCATGGAAAATCTGATTATTTTCTCAATATTTTTATATTATACTGCTATTTTTATATATATACTGCGCTGAAACCCGCATTTCCTAAACTTTTATGAAAGTTTTTGATCTTCAACCAACTTTTTCCTGTGATTTTTACTAGTTTCTTCTTTTCATATAACTTCTTCTGCTCTTTTACCTACATTTTTCATGGAAAATCTGATTATTTTCTCAATATTTTTATATTATATATATATATATATATATACTGCGCTGAAACCCGCATTTCCTAAACTACTATGAAAGTTTTTGATCTTTAACCAACTTTTTTCTGTCATTTTTACTAGTTTCTTCTTTTCATATAACTTTTTCTGCTCTTTTACCTATTTTTTTCATGGAAAATCTGATTATTTTCTCAATATTTTTATATTATATATACACCGCGCTGAAACCCGCATTTCCTATACTAGTATGAAAGTTTTGGATCTTTAACCAACTTTTTCCTAGGGTTTTTACTAGTTTCTTCTTTTCATATAACTTTTTCTGCTCATTTACCTACATTTTTCATGGAAAATCTGATTATTTTCTCAATATTTTTATATTATACTGCTATTTTTATATATATACTGCGCTGAAACCCGCATTTCCTTAACTACTATGAAAGTTTTTGATCTTTATCCAACTTTATCCTGTCATTTTTACTAGTTTCTTCTTTTCATATAACTTTTTCTGCTCTTTTACTTACATTTTTCATGGAAAATCTGATTATTTTCTCAATATTTTTATATTATATATTTATATACTGCGCTGAAACCCGCACTTCCTAAACAACTATGAAAGTTTTTGATCTTTAACCAACTTTTTTCTGTCATTTTTACTAGTTTCTTCTTTTCATATAACTTTTTCTGCTCTTTTACCTATTTTTTTCATGGAAAATCTGATTATTTTCTCAATATTTTTATATTATATATATATACTGCGCTGAAACCCGCATTTCCTAAACAACTATGAAAGTTTTTGATCTTTAACCAACTTTTTCCTGTCATTTTTACAAGTTTCTTCTTTTCATATAACTTTTTCTGCTCTTTTACCTACTTTTTTCATGGAAAATCTGATTATTTTCTCAATATTTTTATATTATATATTTATATACTGCGCTGAAACCCGCACTTCCTAAACAACTATGAAAGTTTTTGATCTTTAACCAACTTTTTCCTGTGATTCTTACTAGTTTCTTCTTTTCATATAACTATTTCTGCTCTTTTACCTACTTTTTTCATGGAAAATCTGATTATTTTCTCAATATTTTTATATTATACTGCTATTTTTATATATATACTGCGCTGAGACCCGCATTTCCTAAACTACTATGACAGTTTTTGATCTTTAACCAACTTTTTCCTGTGATTTCTACTAGTTTCTTCTTTTCATATAACTTTTTCTGCTCTTTTACCTACATTTTTCATGGAAAATCTGATTATTTTCTCAATATTTTTATATTATACTGCTATTTTTATATATATACTGCGCTGAAACCCGCATTTCCTAAACTTTTATGAAAGTTTTTGATCTTCAACCAACTTTTTCCTGTGATTTTTACTAGTTTCTTCTTTTCATATAACTTCTTCTGCTCTTTTACCTACATTTTTCATGGAAAATCTGATTATTTTCTCAATATTTTTATATTATACTGCTATTTTTATATATATACTGCGCTGAAACCCGCATTTCCTAAACTACTATGAAAGTTTTTGATCTTTAACCAACTTTTTCCTGTGATTTTTACTAGTTTCTTCTTTTTATATAACTTTTTCTGCTCTTTTACCTATTTTTTCATGGAAAATCTGATTATTTTCTCAATATTTTTATATTATACTGCTATTTTTATATATATACTGCGCTGAAACCCGCATTTCCTAAACTACTATGAAAGTTTTTGATCTTTAACCAACTTTTTCCTGTGATTTTTACTAGTTTCTTCTTTTCATATAACTTTTTCTGCTCTTTTACCTACTTTTTTCATGGAAAATCTGATTATTTTCTCAATATTTTTATATTATATATATACTGCGCTGAAACCCGCATTTCCTATACTAGTATGAAAGTTTTTGATCTTGAACCAACTTTTTCCTGTGATTTTTACTAGTTTCTTCTTTTCGTATAACTTTTTCTGCTTTTTTACCTACTTTTTTCATGGAAAATCTGATTATTTTCTCAATATTTTTATATTATATATATATATATACTGCGTTGAAACCCGCATTTCCTAAACTACTATGAAAGTTTTTGATCTTTAACTAACTTTTTCCTGTGATTTTTACTAGTTTCTTCTTTTCTTATATCTTTTTCTGCTCTTTTACCTACATTTTTCATGGAAAATCTGATTACTTTCTCAATATTTTTATATTATATATATATACTGCGCTGAAACCCGCATTTCCTATACTAGTATGAAAGTTTTTGATCTTAAACCAACTTTTTCCTGTGATTTTTACTAGTTTCTTCTTTTCATATAACTTTTTCTGCTCTTTTTCCTACATTTTTCATGGAAAATCTGATTATTTTCTCAATATTCTTATATTATATATATATACTGCGCTGAAACCCGCATTTCCTATACTAGTATGAAAGTTTTTGATCTTAAACCAACTTTTTCCTGTGATTTTTACTAGTTTCTTCTTTTCATATAACTTTTTCTGCTTTTTTACCTACTTTTTTCATGGAAAATCTGATTATTTTCTCAATATTTTTATATAATATACATATATGCTGCGCTGAAACCCGCATTTCCTATACTAGAATGAAAGTTTTTGATCTTTAACCAACTTTTTCCTGTGATTTTTACTAGTTTCTTCTTTTCATGTAACTTTTTCTGCTCTTTTACCTACTTTTACCTACCGCCAGGTCCCCTTATGGATGTTGAGGTGTGGGAACCGCGTGCTCATCACAGAGAGGTTACGCCCCGAGGCGAAATCTACCAGCCTGAGTCCGTTTCCGGATGTGTTGTCGTGCAGGCTGTGTTTTCCGATGACTCTAGCAAAGATTTCTTCCTTGCCCAGCTGTGCGTTGAAATCTCCTAGAACGATCTTGGTGTCATAGCTGGGGCATCGATCGTATGTTCTTTCTAGGAGATCATAGAAGTCATCCTTGCTATCGTCATCCTTCTCCTCCGTCGGGGCGTGTGCGCAAATCAGGCTGATGTTCCCGAATTTAGCCTTGATGCGGATTGTTATGAGGCGCTCGCTGATATAATCAAAGCTTAAGACTTTTTGCCTAAGTCTACCTCGAACAACGAATCCGCATCCAAATAAGCGCTGCCTTCCCTCTTTGTAGCAATCACCGTAGTAGATGTCGCAGTTTCTCATCTTCCTCTTGCCCGGCCCATCCCATCGCATCTCCTGGATGGCGGTGACATCTGCTTTGTAGCAGTCTAGGGCCTCCGCGAGTTCATCGGCTGCACGTGGTCTGTTCAGGGACCTCACATTCCACGTGCAGAACCGAAAATCATTGTCCTTTGATCGTTTGCTGGGGTCGTCAACTTTGAATCCGTCCATATCCGAGGCCTGTTGTCGGTTCGTAACCGTTGGTTTTTTGTGTGGTGAGGGAGTCAACCTCACGCACAACCTACAACTGGTAGGCCAGGCCCATTATTTGACCCTCGGGCAGAGGGGGATCGCTGCATACATTAGTTCACCACACAACGGTTGTTGCGATGGCTATCCAGGGGCGCCACGAGGAGGCTGTATGTCAACTTGACTTATGCACAAACAGGGATCGCGCTGGCATCCTACCAGGTTGGGTGCAGTCAGCAACTTTGCCCTGTGTACATAAGCCCATGCCCCTATCATATATATACTGCGCTGAAACCCGCATTTCCTAAACTACTATGAAAGTTTTTGATCTTTAACCAACTTTTTTCTGTGATTTTTACTAGTTTCTTCTTTTCATATAACTTTTTCTGCTCTTTTACCTACTTTTTTCATGGAAAATCTGATTATTTTCTCAATATTTTTATATTATATATATATACTGCGCTGAAACCCGCATTTCCTAAACTATTATGAAAGTTTTTGATCTTTAACCAACTTTTTCCTGTCATTTTTACAAGTTTCTTCTTTTCATATAACTTTTTCTGCTCTTTTACCTACTTTTTTCATGGAAAATCTGATTATTTTCTCAATATTTTTATTTTATATATATATATACTGCGCTGAAACCCGCATTTCCTAAACTACTATGACAGTTTTTGATGTTTAACCAACTTTTTCCTGTGATTTTTACTAGTTTCTTCTTTTCATATAACTTTTTCTGCTCTTTTACCTACATTTTTCATGGAAAATCTGATTATTTTCTCAATATTTTTATATTATACTGCTATTTTTATATATATACTGCGCTGAAACCCGCATTTCCTAAACTACTATGAAAGTTTTTGATCTTCAACCAACTTTTTCCTGTGATTTTTACTAGTTTCTTCTTTTCATATAACTTCTTCTGCTCTTTTACCTACATTTTTCATGGAAAATCT
Source organism: Eristalis arbustorum (assembly GCA_916610145.1). NCBI lineage: Eukaryota > Metazoa > Arthropoda > Insecta > Diptera > Syrphidae > Eristalis > Eristalis arbustorum. The sequence continues at coordinate 21,150 of CAKAIZ010000036.1, read as the reverse complement.
GATTATTTTCTCAATATTTTTATATTATATATATATATACTGCGCTGAAACCCGCATTTCCTAAACTACTATGAAAGTTTTTGATCTTCAACCAACTTTTTCCTGTGATTTTTACTAGTTTCTTCTTTTCATATAACTTTTTCTGCTCTTTTACCTACTTTTTTCATGGAAAATCTGATTATTTTCTCAATATTTTTATATTATACTGCTATTTTTATATATATGCTGCGCTGAAACCCGCATTTCCTAAACTACTATGAAAGTTTTTGATCTTTAACCAACTTTTTCCTGTGATTTTTACCAGTTTCTTCTTTTCATATAACTTTTTCTGCTCTTTTACCTACTTTTTTCATGGAAAATCTGATTATTTTCTCAATATTTTTATATTATATATATACTGCGCTGAAACCCGCATTTCCTATACTAGTATGAAAGTTTTTGATCTTGAACCAACTTTTTCCTGTGATTTTTACTAGTTTCTTCTTTTCGTATAACTTTTTCTGCTTTTCTACCTACTTTTTTCATGGAAAATCTGATTATTTTCTCAATATTTTTATATTATATATATATATACTGCGTTGAAACCCGCATTTCCTAAACTACTATGAAAGTTTTTGATCTTTAACCAACTTTTTCCTGTGATTTTTACTAGTTTCTTCTTTTCATATAACTTTTTCTGCTCTTTTACCTACATTTTTCATGGAAAATCTGATTACTTTCTCAATATTTTTATATTATATATATATACTGCGCTGAAACCCGCATTTCCTATACTAGTATGAAAGTTTTTGATCTTAAACCAACTTTTTCCTGTGATTTTTACTAGTTTCTTCTTTTCATATAACTTTTTCTGCTCTTTTACCTACATTTTTCATGGAAAATCTGATTATTTTCTCAATATTTTTATATTATATATATATACTGCGCTGAAACCCGCATTTCCTATACTAGTATGAAAGTTTTTGATCTTAAACCAACTTTTTCCTGTGATTTTTACTAGTTTCTTCTTTTCATATAACTTTTTCTGCTTTTTTACCTACTTTTTTCATGGAAAATCTGATTATTTTCTCAATATTTTTATATAATATACATATATGCTGCGCTGAAACCCGCATTTCCTAAACAACTATGAAAGTTTTTGATCTTTAACCAACTTTTTCCTGTGATTTTTACTAGTTTCTTCTTTTCATGTAACTTTTTCTGCTCTTTTACCTACATTTTTCATGGAAAATCTGATTATTTTCTCAATATTTTTATATTATACATATATATACTGCGCTGAAACCCGCATTATCTAAACTACTATGAAAGTTTTTGATCTTTAACCAACTTTATCTTGTCATTTTTACTAGTTTCTTCTTTTCATATAACGTTTTCTGCTCTTTTACCCACATTTTTCATGGAAAATCTGATTATTTTCTCAATATTTTTATATCATATATATATATACTGCGCTGAAACCCGCATTTCCTAAACTACTATGAAAGTTTTTGATCTTTAACCAACTTTTTTTCTGTGATTTTTACTAGTTTCTTCTTTTCATATAACTTTTTCTGCTCTTTTACCTACTTTTTTCATGGAAAATCTGATTATTTTCTCAATATTTTTATATTATATATATATACTGCTCTGAAACCCGCATTTCCTAAACTATTATGAAAGTTTTTGATCTTAAACCAACTTTTTCCTGTCATTTTTACAAGTTTCTTCTTTTCATATAACTTTTTCTGCTCTTTTACCTACTTTTTTCATGGAAAATCTGATTATTTTCTCAATATTTTTATTTTATATATATATATACTGCGCTGAAACCCACATTTCCTAAACTACTATGACAGTTTTTGATGTTTAACCAACTTTTTCCTGTGATTTTTACTAGTTTCTTCTTTTCATATAACTTTTTCTGCTCTTTTACCTACATTTTTCATGGAAAATCTGATTATTTTCTCAATATTTTTATATTATACTGCTATTTTTATATATATACTGCGCTGAAACCCGCATTTCCTAAACTACTATGAAAGTTTTTGATCTTCAACCAACTTTTTCCTGTGATTTTTACTAGTTTCTTCTTTTCATATAACTTCTTCTGCTCTTTTACCTACATTTTTCATGGAAAATCTGATTATTTTCTCAATATTTTTATATTATATATATATATACTGCGCTGAAACCCGCAATTCCTAAACTACTATGAAAGTTTTTGATCTTTAACCAACTTTTTCCTGTGATTTTTACTAGTTTCTTCTTTTCATATAACTTTTTCTGCTCTTTTACCTACTTTTTTCATGGAAAATCTGATTATTTTCTGAATATTTTTATATTATACTGCTATTTTTATATATATACTGCGCTGAAACCCGCATTTCCTAAACTACTATGAAAGTTTTTGATCTTTAACCAACTTTTTCCTGTGATTTTTACTAGTTTCTTCTTTTCATATAACTTTTTCTGCTCTTTTACCTACTTTTTTCATGGAAAATCTGATTATTTTCTCAATATTTTTATTTTATATATATATATACTGCGCTGAAACCCGTATTTCCTAAACTACTATGACAGTTTTTGATCTTTAACCAACTTTTTCCTGTGATTTCTACTAGTTTCTTCCTTTCATATAACTTTTTCTGCTCTTTTACCTACTTTTTTCATGGAAAATCTGATTATTTTCTCAATATTTTTATATTATTCTGCTATTTTTATATATATACTGCGCTGAAACCCGCATTTCCTAAACTTTTATGAAAGTTTTTGATCTTCAACCAACTTTTTCATGTGATTTTTACTAGTTTCTTCTTTTCATATAACTTCTTCTGCTCTTTTACCTACATTTTTCATGGAAAATCTGATTATTTTCTCAATATTCTTATATTATATATATATATATATATATATACTGCGCTGAAACCCGCATTTCCTAGACTACTATGAAAGTTTTTGATCTTTAACCAACTTTTTCCTGTGATTTTTACTAGTTTCTTCTTTTTATATAACTTTTTCTGCTCTTTTACCTACTTTTTTCATGGAAAATCTGATTATTTTCTCAATATTTTTATTTTATATATATATATATACTGCGCTGAAACCCGCATTTCCTAAACTACTATGAAAGTTTTTGATCTTTAACCAACTTTTTCCTGTGATTTTTACTAGTTTCTTCTTTTCATATAACTTTTTCTGCTCTTTTACCTACTTTTTTCATGGAAAATCTGATTATTTTCTCAATATTTTTGTATTATATATATACTGCGCTGAAACCCGCATTTCCTATACTAGTATGAAAGTTTGTGATCTTGAACCAACTTTTTCCTGTGATTTTTACTAGTTTCTTCTTTTCATATAACTTTTTCTGCTTTTTTACCTACTTTTTTCATGGAAAATCTGATTATTTTCTCAATATTTTTATATAATATACATATATGCTGCGCTGAAACCCGCATTTCCTATACTAGAATGAAAGTTTTTGATCTTTAACCAACTTTTTCCTGTGATTTTTACTAGTTTCTTCTTTTCATGTGAATTTTTCTGCTCTTTTACCTACATTTTTCATGGAAAATCTGATTATTTTCTCAATATTTTTATATTATACATATATATACTGCGCTGAAACCCGCATTATCTAAACTACTATGAAAGTTTTTGATCTTTAACCAACTTTATCTTGTGATTTTTACTAGTTTCTTCTTTTCATATAACGTTTTCTGCTCTTTTACCCACATTTTTCATGGAAAATCTGATTATTTTCTCAATATTTTTATATCATATATATATATACTGCGCTGAAACCCGCATTTCCTAAACTACTATGAAAGTTTTTGATCTTTAACCAACTTTTTTCTGTGATTTTTACTAGTTTCTTCTTTTCATATAACTTTTTCTGCTCTTTTACCTACTTTTTTCATGGAAAATCTGATTATTTTCTCAATATTTTTATATTATATATATATACTGCGCTGAAACCCGCATTTCCTAAACTATTATGAAAGTTTTTGATCTTTAACCAACTTTTTCCTGTCATTTTTACAAGTTTCTTCTTTTCATATAACTTTTTCTGCTCTTTTACCTACTTTTTTCATGGAAAATCTGATTATTTTCTCAATATTTTTATTTTATATATATATATACTGCGCTGAAACCCACATTTCCTAAACTACTATGACAGTTTTTGATGTTTAACCAACTTTTTCCTGTGATTTTTACTAGTTTCTTCTTTTCATATAACTTTTTCTGCTCTTTTACCTACATTTTTCATGGAAAATCTGATTATTTTCTCAATATTTTTATATTATACTGCTATTTTTATATATATACTGCGCTGAAACCCGCATTTCCTAAACTACTATGAAAGTTTTTGATCTTCAACCAACTTTTTCCTGTGATTTTTACTAGTTTCTTCTTTTCATATAACTTCTTCTGCTCTTTTACCTACATTTTTCATGGAAAATCTGATTATTTTCTCAATATTTTTATATTATATATATATATACTGCGCTGAAACCCGCAATTCCTAAACTACTATGAAAGTTTTTGATCTTTAACCAACTTTTTCCTGTGATTTTTACTAGTTTCTTCTTTTCATATAACTTTTTCTGCTCTTTTACCTACTTTTTTCATGGAAAATCTGATTATTTTCTGAATATTTTTATATTATACTGCTATTTTTATATATATACTGCGCTGAAACCCGCATTTCCTAAACTACTGTGAAAGTTTTTGATCTTTAACCAACTTTTTCCTGTGATTTTTACTAGTTTCTTCTTTTCATATAACTTTTTCTGCTCTTTTACCTACTTTTTTCATGGAAAATCTGATTATTTTCTCAATATTTTTATTTTATATATATATATACTGCGCTGAAACCCGTATTTCCTAAACTACTATGACAGTTTTTGATCTTTAACCAACTTTTTCCTGTGATTTCTACTAGTTTCTTCTTTTCATATAACTTTTTCTGCTCTTTTACCTACATTTTTCATGGAAAATCTGATTATTTTCTCAATATTTTTATATTATTCTGCTATTTTTATATATATACTGCGCTATAACCCGCATTTCCTAAACTTTTATGAAAGTTTTTGATCTTCAACCAACTTTTTCATGTGATTCTTACTAGTTTCTTCTTTTCATATAACTTCTTCTGCTCTTTTACCTACATTTTTCATGGAAAATCTGATTATTTTCTCAATATTCTTATATTATATATATATATATATATATATACTGCGCTGAAACCCGCATTTCCTAGACTACTATGAAAGTTTTTGATCTTTAACCAACTTTTTCCTGTGATTTTTACTAGTTTCTTCTTTTTATATAACTTTTTCTGCTCTTTTACCTACTTTTTTCATGGAAAATCTGATTATTTTCTCAATATTTTTATTTTATATATATATATATACTGCGCTGAAACCCGCATTTCCTAAACTTCTATGAAAGTTTTTGATCTTTAACCAACTTTTTCCTGTGATTTTTACTAGTTTCTTCTTTTCATATAACTTTTTCTGCTCTTTTACCTACTTTTTTCATGGAAAATCTGATTATTTTCTCAATATTTTTGTATTATATATATACTGCGCTGAAACCCGCATTTCCTATACTAGTATGAAAGTTTGTGATCTTGAACCAACTTTTTCCTGTGATTTTTACTAGTTTCTTCTTTTCGTATAACTTTTTCTGCTTTTTTACCTACTTTTTTCATGGAAAATCTGATTATTTTCTCAATATTTTTATATTATATATATATATACTGCGTTGAAACCCGCATTTCCTAAACTACTATGAAAGTTTTTGATCTTTAACCAACTTTTTCCAGTGATTTTTACTAGTTTCTTCTTTTCATATAACTTTTTCTGCTCTTTTACCTACATTTTTCATGGAAAATCTGATTACTTTCTCAATATTTTTATATTATATATATATACTGCGCTGAAACCCGCATTTCCTATACTAGTATGAAAGTTTTTGATCTTAAACCAACTTTTTCCTGTGATTTTTACTAGTTTCTTCTTTTCATATAACTTTTTCTGCTCTTTTACCTACATTTTTCATGGAAAATCTGATTATTTTCTCAATATTTTTATATTATATATATATACTGCGCTGAAACCCGCATTTCCTATACTAGTATGAAAGTTTTTGATCTTAAACCAACTTTTTCCTGTGATTTTTACTAGTTTCTTCTTTTCATATAACTTTTTCTGCTTTTTTACCTACTTTTTTCATGGAAAATCTGAATATTTTCTCAATATTTTTATATAATATACATATATGCTGCGCTGAAACCCGCATTTCCTATACTAGAATGAAAGTTTTTGATCTTTAACCAACTTTTTCCTGTGATTTTTACTAGTTTCTTCTTTTCATGTAACTTTTTCTGCTCTTTTACCTACATTTTTCATGGAAAATCTGATTATTTTCTCAATATTTTTATATTATACATATATATACTGCGCTGAAACCCGCATTATCTAAACTACTATGAAAGTTTTTGATCTTTAACCAACTTTATCTTGTCATTTTTACTAGTTTCTTCTTTTCATATAACGTTTTCTGCTCTTTTACCCACATTTTTCATGGAAAATCTGATTATTTTCTCAATATTTTTATATCATATATATATATACTGCGCTGAAACCCGCATTTCCTAAACTACTATGAAAGTTTTTGATCTTTAACCAACTTTTTTCTGTGATTTTTACTAGTTTCTTCTTTTCATATAACTTTTTCTGCTCTTTTACCTACTTTTTTCATGGAAAATCTGATTATTTTCTCAATATTTTTATATTATATATATATACTGCGCTGAAACCCGCATTTCCTAAACTATTATGAAAGTTTTTGATCTTTAACCAACTTTTTCCTGTCATTTTTACAAGTTTCTTCTTTTCATATAACTTTTTCTGCTCTTTTACCTACTTTTTTCATGGAAAATCTGATTATTTTCTCAATATTTTTATTTTATATATATATATACTGCGCTGAAACCCGCATTTCCTAAACTACTATGACAGTTTTTGATGTTTAACCAACTTTTTCCTGTGATTTTTACTAGTTTCTTCTTTTCATATAACTTTTTCTGCTCTTTTACCTACATTTTTCATGGAAAATCTGATTATTTTCTCAATATTTTTATATTATACTGCTATTTTTATATATATACTGCGCTGAAACCCGCATTTCCTAAACTACTATGAAAGTTTTTGATCTTCAACCAACTTTTTCCTGTGATTTTTACTAGTTTCTTCTTTTCATATAACTTCTTCTGCTCTTTTACGTACATTTTTCATGGAAAATCTGATTATTTTCTCAATATTTTTATATTATATATATATATACTGCGCTGAAACCCGCATTTCCTAAACTACTATGAAAGTTTTTGATCTCTTAGCAACTTTTTCTTGTGATTTTTACTAGTTTCTTCTTTTCATATAACTTTTTCTGCTCTTTTACCTACTTTTTTCATGGAAAATCTGATTATTTTCTCAATATTTTTATATTATACTGCTATTTTTATATATATACTGCGCTGAAACCCGCATTTCCTAAACTACTATGAAAGTTTTTGATCTTTAACCAACTTTTTCCTGTGATTTTTACTAGTTTCTTCTTTTCATATAACGTTTTCTGCTCTTTTACCTACATTTTTCATGGAAAATCTGATTATTTTCTCAATATTTTTATATTATACTTCTATTTTTATATATATACTGCGCTGAAACCCGCATTTCCTTAACTACTATGAAAGTTTTTGATCTTTAACCAACTTTATCCTGTCATTTTTACTAGTTTCTTCTTTTCAAATAACTTTTTCTGCTCTTTTACCTACATTTTTCATGGAAAATCTGATTATTTTCTCAATATTTTTATATTATATATATATACTGCGCTGAAACCCGCATTTCCTTAACTACTATGAAAGTTTTTGATCTTTAACCAACTTTATCCTGTCATTTTTACTAGTTTCTTCTTTTCATATAACTTTTTCTGCTCTTTTACCTACATTTTTCATGGAAAATCTGATTATTTTCTCAATATTTTTATATTATATATATATATATACTGCGCTGAAACCCGCATTTCCTAAACTACTATGAAAGTTTTTGATCTTTAACCAACTTTTTTCTGTCATTTTTACTAGTTTCTTCTTTTCATATAACTTTTTCTGCTCTTTTACCTACAAACCCGCATTTCCTAAACTACTATGAAAATTTTTGATCTTTAACCAACTTTTTCCTTCGATTTTTACTAGTTTCTACTTTTCATATAACTTCTTCTGCTCTTTTACCTACATTTTTCATGGAAAATCTGATTATTTTCTCAATATTTTTATATTATATATATATATACTGCGCTGAAACCCGCATTTCCTAAACTACTATGAAAGTTTTTGATCTTTAACCAACTTTTTCCTGTGATTTTTACTAGTTTCTTCTTTTCATATAACTTTTTCTGCTCTTTTACCTACTTTTTTCATGGTAAATCTGATTATTTTCTCAATATTTTTTATATTATACTGCTATTTTTATATATATACTGCGCTGAAACCCGCATTTCCTAAACTACTATGAAAGTTTTTGATCTTTAACCAACTTTTTCCTGTGATTTTTACTAGTTTCTTCTTTTCATATAACTTTTTCTGCTCTTTTACCTACATTTTTCATGGAAAATCTGATTATTTTCTCAATATTTTTATATTATATATGTATATACTGCGCTGAAACCCGCATTTCCTATACTAGTATTAAAGTTTTTGATCTTTAACAAACTTTTTCCTGTGATTTTTACTTGTTTCTTCTTTTCATATAACTTTTTCTGCTCTTTTACCTACTTTTTTCATGGAAAATCTGATTATTTTCTCAAAATTTTTATATTATATATATATATATACTGCGTTGAAACCCGCATTTCGTAAACTACTATGAAAGTTTTTGATATTTAACCAACTTTTTCCTGTGATTTTTACTAGTTTCTTCTTTTCATATAACTTTTTCTGCTCTTTTACCTACATTTTTCATGGAAAATCTGATTATTTTCTCAATATTTTTATACTATACTGCTATTTTTATATATATACTGCGCTGAAACCCGAAATTCCTATACTAGTATGAAAGTTTTTGATCTTTAACCAACTTTTTCCTGTGATTTTTACTAGTTTCTTCTTTTCATATAACTTTTTCTGCTCTTTTACCTACATTTTTCATGGAAAATCTGATTATTTTCTCAATATTTTTATACTATACTGCTATTTTTATATATATACTGCGCTGAAACCCGCAATTCCTATACTAGTATGAACGTTTTTGATCCTTAACCAACTTTTTCCTGTGATTTTTACTAGTTTCTTCTTTTCATATAACTTTTTCTGCTCTTTTACCTACATTTTTCATGGAAAATCTGATTATTTTCTCAATATTTTTATATTATATATATATATACTGCGCTGAAACCCGCATTTCCTATACTAGAATGAAAGTTTTTGATCTTTTACCAACTTTTTCCTGTGATTTTTACTAGTTTCTTCTTTTCATGTAACTTTTTCTGCTCTTTTACCTACATTTTTCATGGAAAATCTGATTATTTTCTCAATATTTTTATAATATGTATATATATATATACTGCGCTAAAACCCGCATTTCCGATACTAGTATGAAAGTTTTTGATCTTTAACCAACTTTTTCCTGTGATTTTTACTAGTTTCTTCCTTTCATATAACGTTTTCTGCTCTTTTATCTACATTTTCCATGAAAAATCTGATTATTTTCTCAATATTTTTATATTATATATATATATACTGCGCTGAAACCCGCATTTCCTAAACTACTATGAAAGTTTTTGATCTTTAACCAACTTTTTCCTGTGATTTTTACTAGTTTCTTCTTTTCATATAACTTTTTCTGCTCTTTTACCTACTTTTTTCATGGAAAATCTGATTATTTTCTCAATATTTTTATATTATACTGCTATTTTTATATATATACTGCGCTGAAACCCGCATTTCCTTAACTACTATGAAAGTTTTTGATCTTTAACCAACTTTATCCTGTCATTTTTGCTAGTTTCTTCTTTTCATATTACTTTTTCTACTCTTTTACCTACATTTTTCATGGAAAATCTGATTATTTTCTCAATATTTTTATATTATATATATATATATACTACGCTGAAACCCGCATTTCCTAAGCTACTATGAAAGTTTTTGATCTTTAACCAACTTTTTCCTGTCATTTTTGCTAGTTTCTTCTTTTCATATTTCTTTTTCTGCTCTTTTACCTACTTTTTTCATGGAAAATCTGATTATTTTCTCAATATTTTTATATTATATATATATACTGCGCTGAAACCCGCATTTCCTAAACTACTATGAAAGTTTTTGATCTTTAACCAACTTTTTCCTGTCATTTTTACACGTTTCTTCTTATCATAAAACTTTTTCTGCTCTTTTACCTACTTTTTTCATGGAAAATCTGATTATTTTCTCAACATTTTTATATTATACTGCTATTTTTATATATATCCTGCGCTGAAACCCGCAATTCCTAAACTACTATGAAAGTTTTTGATCTTTAACCAACTTTTTCCTGTGATTTTTACTAGTTTCTTCTTTTCATATAACTTTTTCTACTCTTTTACCTACATTTTTCATGGAAAATCTGATTATTTTCTCAATATTTTCATATTTTATATATATATACTGCACTGAAACCCGCATTTCCTAAACTACTATGAAAGTTTTTGATCTTTAACCAACTTTTTCTTGTGATTTTTACTAGTTTCTTCTTTTCATATAACTTTTTCTGCTTTTTTACCTACTGTTTTCATGGAAAATCTGATTATTATCTCAATATTTTTATATTATACTGCTATTTTTATATATATACTGCGCTGAAAACCGCATTTCCTAAACTACTATGAAAGTTTTTGATCTTTAACCAACTTTTTCCTGTGATTTTTACTAGTTTCTTCTTTTCATATAACTTTTTTTGTACTTTTACCGACATTTTTCATGGAAAATCTGATTATTTTCTCAATATTTTTATATTATACTGCTATTTTTATACATATACTGCGCTGAAACCCGCATTTCATAAACTACTATGAAAGTTTTTGATCTTTAACCAACTTTTTCCTGTGATTTTTACTAGTTTCTTCTTTTCATATAACTTTTTCTGCTCTTTTACCTACTTTTTTCATGGAAAATCTGATTATTTTCTCAATATTTTTATATAATACTGCTGTTTTTATATATATACGCTGAAACCCGCATTTCCTAAACTACTATGAAAGTTTTTGATCTTTAACCAACTTTTTCCTGTGATTTTTACTAGATTCTTCTATATAACTTTTTCTGCTCTTTTACCTACTTTTTTCATATAAAATCTGATTATTTTCTAAATATTTTTATATTATATATATATACTGCGCTGAAACCCGCATTTCCTAAACTACTATGAAAGTTTTTGATCTTTAACCAACTTTTTCCTGTGATTTTTACTAGTTTCTTCATTTCATATAACTTTTTCTGCTCTTTTACCTACTTTTGTCATGGAAAATCTGATTATTTTCTCAATATTTTTATATTATGCTGCTATTTTTATATATATACTGCGCTGAAACCCGCATTTCCTAAACTACTATGAAAGTTTTTGATCTGTAACTAACTTTTTCCTGTGATTTTTACTAGTTTCTTCTTTTCATATAACTTTTTCTGCTCTTTTACCTACTTTTTTCATGGAAAATCTGATTATTTTCTCAATATTTTTATATTATACTGCTATTTTTATGTATATACTGCGCTGAAACTCGCATTTCCTAAACTACTATGAAAGTTTTTGATCTTTAACCAACTTTTTCCTGTGATTTTTACTAGTTTCTTCTTTTCACATAACTTTTTCTGCTCTTTTACCTACATTTTTCATGGAAAATCTGATTATTTTCTCAATATTTTTATATTATATATATATATATACTACGCTGAAACCCGCATTTCCTAAGCTACTATGAAAGTTTTTGATCTTTAACCAACTTTTTCCTGTCATTTTTACTAGTTTCTTCTTTTCATATAACTTTTTCTGCTCTTTTACCTACTTTTTTCATGGAAAATCTGATTATTTTCTCAATATTTTTATATTATATATATATACTGCGCTGAAACCCGCATTTCCTAAACTACTATGAAAGTTTTTGATCTTTAACCAACTTTTTCCTGTCATTTGTACACGTTTCTTCTTATCATAAAACTTTTTCTGCTCTTTTACCTACTTTTTTCATGGAAAATCTGATTATTTTCTCAATATTTTTATATTATACTGCTATTTTTATATATATCCTGCGCTGAAACCCGCATTTCCTAAACTACTATGAAAGTTTTTGATCTTTAACCAACTTTTTCCTGTGATTTTTACTAGTTTCTTCTTTTCATATAACTTTTTCTGCTCTTTTACCTACATTTTTCATGGAAAATCTGATTATTTTCTCAATATTTTCATATTTTATATATATATACTGCACTGAAACCCGCATTTCCTAAACTACTATGAAAGTTTTTGATCTTTAACCAACTTTTTCTTGTGATTTTTACTAGTTTCTTCTTTTCATATAACTTTTTCTGCTCTTTTACCCACATTTTTCATGGAAAATCTGATTATTTTCTCAATATTTTTTATATTATATATCTATATATACTGCGCTGAAACCCGCATTTCCTAAACTACTATGAAAGTTTTTGATCTTTAACCAACTTTTTCCTGTGATTTTTACTAGTTTCTTATTTTCATATAACTTTTTCTGCTCTTTTACCTACTTTTTTCATGGAAAATCTGATTATTATCTCAATATTTTTATATTATACTGCTATTTTAATATATATACTGCGCTGAAAACCGCATTTCCTAAGCTACTATGAAAGTTTTTGATCTTTAACCAACTTTTTCCTGTGATTTTTACTAGTTTCTTCTTTTCATATAACTTTTTTTGTACTTTTACCGACATTTTTCATGGAAAATCTGATTATTTTCTCAATATTTTAATATTATACTGCTATTTTTATACATATACTGCGCTGAAACCCGCATTTCATAAACTACTATGAAAGTTTTTGATCTTTAACCAACTTTTTCCTGTGATTTTTACTAGTTTCTTCTTTTCATATAACTTTTTCTGCTCTTTTACCTACTTTTTTCATGGAAAATCTGATTATTTTCTCAATATTTTTATATAATACTGCTGTTTTTATATATATACGCTGAAACCCGCATTTCCTAAACTACTATGAAAGTTTTTGATCTTTAACCAACTTTTTCCTGTCATTTTTACACGTTTCTTCTTATCATAAAACTTTTTCTGCTCTTTTACCTACTTTTTTCATGGAAAATCTGATTATTTTCTCAATATTTTTATATTATACTGCTATTTTTATACATATACTGCGCTGAAACCCGCATTTCCTAAACTACTATGAAAGTTTTTGATCTTTAACCAACTTTTTCCTGTGATTTTTACTAGTTTCTTCATTTCATATAACTTTTTCTGCTCTTTTACCTACTTTTGTCATGGAAAATCTGATTATTTTCTCAATATTTTTATATTATGCTGCTATTTTTATATATATTCTGCGCTGAAACCCGCATTTCCTAAACTACTATGAAAGTTTTTGATCTGTAACTAACTTTTTCCTGTGATTTTTACTAGTTTCTTCTTTTCATATAACTTTTTCTGCTCTTTTACCTACTTTTTTCATGGAAAATCTGATTATTTTCTCAATATTTTTATATTATACTGCTATTTTTATGTATATACTGCGCTGAAACTCGCATTTCCTAAACTACTATGAAAGTTTTTGATCTTTAACCAACTTTTTCCTGTGATTTTTACTAGTTTCTTCTTTTCACATAACTTTTTCTGCTCTTTTACCTACATTTTTCATGGAAAATCTGATTATTTTCTCAATATTTTTTTATTATACTGCTATTTTTATATATATACTGCGCTGAAACCCGCATTTCCTAAACTACTATGAAAGTTTTTGATCTTTAACCACCTTTTTCTGTGATTTTAACTAGTTTCTTCTTTTCATATAACTTTTTCTGCTCTTTTACCTACATTTTTCATGGAAAATCTGATTATTTTCTCAATATTTTTATATTATACTGCTATTTTTATATATATACTGCGCTGAAACCCGCATTTCCTAAACTACTATGAAAGTTTTTGATCTTTAACCAACTTTTTCCTGTGATTTTTACTAGTTTCTTATTTTCATATAACTTTTTCTGCTCTTTTACCTAAATTTTTCATGGAAAATCTGATTATTTTCACAATATTTTTATATTATACTGCTATTTTTATATATATACTGCGCTGAAACCCGTATTTCCTAAACTACTATGAAAGTTTTTGATCTTTAACCAACTTTTTCCTGTGGTTTTTACTAGTTTCTTCTTTTCATATAACTTTTTCTGCTCTTTTACCTACATTTTTCATGGAAAATCTGATTATTTTCTCAATATTTTTATATTATATATATATATACTGCGCTGAAACCCGCATTTCCTAAACTACTATGAAAGTTTTTGATCTTTAACCAACTTTTTCCTGTGATTTTTACTAGTTTCTTCTTTTCATATAACTTTTTCTGCTCTTTTACCTACTTCTTTCATGGAAAATCTGATTATTTTCTCAATATTTTTATATTATACTGCTATTTTTATATATATACTGCGCTGAAACCCGCATTTCCTAAACTACTATGAAAGTTTTTGATCTTTAACCAACTTTTTCCTGTGATTTTTACTAGTTTCTTCTTTTCATATAACTTTTTTTGTACTTTTACCGTCATTTTTCATGGAAAATCTGATTATTTTCTCAATACTTTTATATTATACTGCTATATTTATATATATACTGCGCAGAAACCCGCATTTCCTAAACTACTATGAAAGTTTTTGATCTTTAACCAACTTTTTCCTGTAATTTTTACTCGTTTCTTCTTTTCATATAACTTTTTCTGCTCTTTTACCCACGTAAGTAACCTAAGTTTTTGATCTTTAACCAACTTTTTCCTGTCATTTTACCAGTTTCTTATATTCATATAACTTTTTGTGCTCTTTTACCTACATTTTTCATGGAAAATCTGATTATTTTCTCAATATTAGTTATATTATACTGCTATTTTTATATATATACTGCGCTGAAACCAGCATTTCCTAAACTACTATGAAAGTTTTTGATCTTTAACCAACTTTTTCCTGTGATTTTTACTAGTTTCTTCTTTTCATATAACTTTTTCTGCTCTTTTACCTACATTTTTCATGGAAAATCTGATTATTTTCTCAATATTTTTATATTATGCTGCTATTTATATATATATTCTGCGCTGAAACCCGCATTTGCTAAACTACTATGAAAGTTTTTGATCTTTAACCAACTTTTTCCTGTGATTTTTACTAGTTTCTTCTTTTCATATAACTTTTTCTGCTCTTTTACCTACATTTTTCATGGAAAATCTGATTATTTTCTCAATATTTTTATATTATGCTGCTATTTATATATATATACTGCGCTGAAACCCGCATTTGCTAAACTACTATGAAAGTTTTTGATCTTTAACCAACTTTTTCCTGTGATTTTTACTAGTTTCTTCTTTTCATATAACTTTTTCTGCTCTTTTACCTACATTTTTCATGGAAAATCTGATTATTTTCTCAATATTTTTATATTATACTGCTATTTTTATGTATATACTGCGGTGAAACCCGCATTTCCTAAACTACTATGAAAGTTTTTGATCTTTAACCAACTTTTTCCTGTGATTTTTACTAGTTTCTTCTTTTCATATAACTTTTTTTGTACTTTTACCGTCATTTTTCATGGAAAATCTGATTATTTTCTCAATACTTTTATATTATACTGCTATATTTATATATATACTGCGCAGAAACCCGCATTTCCTAAACTACTATGAAAGTTTTTGATCTTTAACCAACTTTTTCCTGTAATTTTTACTCGTTTCTTCTTTTCATATAACTTTTTCTGCTCTTTTACCCACGTAAGTAACCTAAGTTTTTGATCTTTAACCAACTTTTTCCTGTCATTTTACCAGTTTCTTATATTCATAGAACTTTTTGTGCTCTTTTACCTACATTTTTCATGGAAAATCTGATTATTTTCTCAATATTATTTATATTATACTGCTATTTTTATATATATACTGCGCTGAAACCCGCATTTCCTAAACTACTATGAAAGTTTTTGATCTTTAACCAACTTTTTCCTGTGATTTTTACTAGTTTCTTCTTTTCATATAACTTTTTCTGCTCTTTTACCTACATTTTTCATGGAAAATCTGATTATTTTCTCAATATTTTTATATTATGCTGCTATTCTTATATATATACTGCGCTGAAACCCGCATTTCCTAAACTACTATGAAAGTTTTTGATCTTTAACCAACTTTTTCCTGTGATTTTTACTAGTTTCTTCTTTTCATATAACTTTTTCTGCTCTTTTACCTACATTTTTCATGGAAAATCTGATTATTTTCTCAATATTTTTATATTGTACTGCTATTTTTATGTATATACTGCGGTGAAACCCGCATTTCCTAAACTACTATGAAAGTTTTTGATCTTTAACCAACTTTTTCCTGTGATTTTTACTAGTTTCTTCTTTTCATATAACTTTTTCTGCTCTTTTACCTACTTTTTTCATAGAAAATCTGATTATTTTTTCAATATTTTTATAATATACATATATATACTGCGCTGAAACCCGCATTTCCTAAACTACTATGAAAGTTTTTAATCTTTAACAAACTTTTTCCTGTGATTTTTACTAGTTTCTTCTTTTCATATAACTTTTTCTGCTCTTTTACCTACTTTTTTCATGAAAAATCTGATTATTTTCTCAATATTTTTATATTATACTGCTATTTTTATACATATATACTGCGCTGAAACCCGCATTTCCTAAACTACTATGAAAGTTTTTGATCTTTTACCAACTTTTTCCTGTGATTTTTACTAGTTTCTTCTTTTCATATAACTTTTTCTGCTCTTTTACCTACATTTTTCATGGAAAATCTGATTATTTTCTCAATATTTTTTTATTATATTGCTATTTTTATATATAGACTGCGCTGAAACCCGCATTTCCTAAACTACTATGAAAGTTTTTGATCTTTAACCAACTTTTTCCTGTGATTTTTACTAGTTTCTTCTTTTCATATAACTTTTTCTGCTCTTTTACATACATTTTTTCATGGAAAATCTGATTATTTTCTCAATATTTTTATATTATATATATATATACTGCGCAGAAACCCGCATTTCCTAAACTACTATGAAAGTTTTTGATCTTTAACCAACTTTTTCCTGTGATTTTTACTAGTTTCTTCTTTTCATATAACTTTTTCTGCTCTTTTACCTACTTCTTTCATGGAAAATCTGATTATTTTCTCAATATTTTTATATTATACTGCTATTTTTATATATATACTGCGCTGAAACCCGCATTTCCTAAACTACTATGAAAGTTTTTGATCTTTAACCAACTTTTTCCTGTGATTTTTACTAGTTTCTTCTTTTCATATAACTTTTTTTGTACTTTTACCGTCATTTTTCATGGAAAATCTGATTATTTTCTCAATACTTTTATATTATACTGCTATATTTATATATATACTGCGCAGAAACCCGCATTTCCTAAACTACTATGAAAGTTTTTGATCTTTAACCAACTTTTTCCTGTGATTTTTACTAGTTTCTTCTTTTCATATAACTTTTTTTGTACTTTTACTGTGATTTTTACTAGTTTCTTCTTTTCATATAACTTTTTTTTGTACTTTTACCGTCATTTTTCATGGAAAATCTGATTATTTTCCCAATACTTTTATATTATACTGCTATTTTTATATATATACTGCGCTGAAACCCGCATTTCCTAAACTACTATGAAAGTTTTTGATCTTTAACCAACTTTTTCCTGTGATTTTTACTAGTTTCTTCTTTTCATATAACTTTTTTTTGTACTTTTACCGTCATTTTTCATGGAAAATCTGATTATTTTCTCAATACTTTTATATTATACTGCTATATTTATATATATACTGCGCAGAAACCCGCATTTCCTAAACTACTATGAAAGTTTTTGATCTTTAACCAACTTTTTCCTGTAATTTTTACTCGTTTCTTCTTTTCATATAACTTTTTCTGCTCTTTTACCCACGTAAGTAACCTAAGTTTTTGATCTTTAACCAACTTTTTCCTGTCATTTTACCAGTTTCTTATATTCATATAACTTTTTGTGCTCTTTTACCTACATTTTTCATGGAAAATCTGATTATTTTCTCAATATTAGTTATATTATACTGCTATTTTTATATATATACTGCGCTGAAACCAGCATTTCCTAAACTACTATGAAAGTTTTTGATGTTTAACCAACTTTTTCCTGTGATTTTTACTAGTTTCTTCTTTTCATATAACTTTTTCTGCTCTTTTACCTACATTTTTCATGGAAAATCTGATTATTTTCTCAATATTTTTATATTATGCTGCTATTTTTATATATATACTGCGCTGAAACCCGCATTTGCTAAACTACTTTGAAAGTTTTTGATCTTTAACCAACTTTTTCCTGTGATTTTTACTAGTTTCTTCTTTTCATATAACTTTTTCTGCTCTTTTACCTACATTTTTCATGGAAAATCTGATTATTTTCTCAATATTTTTATATTATACTGCTATTTTTATGTATATACTGCGGTGAAACCCGCATTTCCTAAACTACTATGAAAGTTTTTGATCTTTAACCAACTTTTTCCTGTGATTTTTACTAGTTTCTTCTTTTCATATAACTTTTTTTGTACTTTTACCGTCATTTTTCATGGAAAATCTGATTATTTTCTCAATACTTTTATATTATACTGCTATATTTATATATATACTGCGCAGAAACCCGCATTTCCTAAACTACTATGAAAGTTTTTGATCTTTAACCAACTTTTTCCTGTAATTTTTACTCGTTTCTTCTTTTCATATAACTTTTTCTGCTCTTTTACCCACGTAAGTAACCTAAGTTTTTGATCTTTAACCAACTTTTTCCTGTCATTTTACCAGTTTCTTATATTCATAGAACTTTTTGTGCTCTTTTACCTACATTTTTCATGGAAAATCTGATTATTTTCTCAATATTATTTATATTATACTGCTATTTTTATATATATACTGCGCTGAAACCCGCATTTCCTAAACTACTATGAAAGTTTTTGATCTTTAACCAACTTTTTCCTGTGATTTTTACTAGTTTCTTCTTTTCATATAACTTTTTCTGCTCTTTTACCTACATTTTTCATGGAAAATCTGATTATTTTCTCAATATTTTTATATTATGCTGCTATTCTTATATATATACTGCGCTGAAACCCGCATTTCCTAAACTACTATGAAAGTTTTTGATCTTTAACCAACTTTTTCCTGTGATTTTTACTAGTTTCTTCTTTTCATATAACTTTTTCTGCTCTTTTACCTACATTTTTCATGGAAAATCTGATTATTTTCTCAATATTTTTATATTATACTGCTATTTTTATGTATATACTGCGGTGAAACCCGCATTTCCTAAACTACTATGAAAGTTTTTGATCTTTAACCAACTTTTTCCTGTGATTTTTACTAGTTTCTTCTTTTCATATAACTTTTTCTGCTCTTTTACCTACTTTTTTCATAGAAAATCTGATTATTTTTTCAATATTTTTATAATATACATATATATACTGCGCTGAAACCCGCATTTCCTAAACTACTATGAAAGTTTTTAATCTTTAACCAACTTTTTCCTGTGATTTTTACTAGTTTCTTCTTTTCATATAACTTTTTCTGCTCTTTTACCTACTTTTTTCATGAAAAATCTGATTATTTTCTCAATATTTTTATATTATACTGCTATTTTTATACATATATACTGCGCTGAAACCCGCATTTCCTAAACTACTATGAAAGTTTTTGATCTTTTACCAACTTTTTCCTGTGATTTTTACTAGTTTCTTCTTTTCATATAACTTTTTCTGCTCTTTTACCTACATTTTTCATGGAAAATCTGATTATTTTCTCAATATTTTTTTATTATATTGCTATTTTTATATATAGACTGCGCTGAAACCCGCATTTCCTAAACTACTATGAAAGTTTTTGATCTTTAACCAACTTTTTCCTGTGATTTTTACTAGTTTCTTCTTTTCATATAACTTTTTCTGCTCTTTTACATACATTTTTTCATGGAAAATCTGATTATTTTCTCAATATTTTTATATTATACTGCTATTTTTATATATATACTGCGCTGAAACCCGCATTTCCTAAACTACTATGAAAGTTTTTGATCTTTAACCAACTTTTTCCTGTGATTTTTACTAGTTTCTTCTTTTCATATAACTTTTTCTGCTCTTTTACCTACTTCTTTCATGGAAAATCTGATTATTTTCTCAATATTTTTATATTATACTGCTATTTTTATATATATACTGCGCTGAAAACCCGCATTTCCTAAACTACTATGAAAGTTTTTGATCTTTAAACCAACTTTTTCCTGTGATTTTTACTAGTTTCTTCTTTTCATATAACTTTTTTTGTACTTTTACCGTCATTTTTCATGGAAAATCTGATTATTTTCTCAATACTTTTATATTATACTGCTATATTTATATATATACTGCGCAGAAACCCGCATTTCCTAAACTACTATGAAAGTTTTTGATCTTTAACCAACTTTTTCCTGTAATTTTTACTCGTTTCTTCTTTTCATATAACTTTTTCTGCTCTTTTACCCACGTAAGTAACCTAAGTTTTTGATCTTTAACCAACTTTTTTCCTGTCATTTTACCAGTTTCTTATATTCATATAACTTTTTGTGCTCTTTTACCTACATTTTTCATGGAAAATCTGATTATTTTCTCAATATTAGTTATATTATACTGCTATTTTTATATATATACTGCGCTGAAACCAGCATTTCCTAAACTACTATGAAAGTTTTTGATCTTTAACCAACTTTTTCCTGTGATTTTTACTAGTTTCTTCTTTTCATATAACTTTTTCTGCTCTTTTACCTACATTTTTCATGGAAAATCTGATTATTTTCTCAATATTTTTATATTAT
>CAKAIZ010000035.1:0-18540 GCA_916610145.1 Eristalis arbustorum | reverse complement strand
GAAAAAAGTAGGTAAAGAGCAGAAAAAGTTATATGAAAAGAAGAAACTAGTAAAAATCACAGGAAAAAAGTCGGTTAAAGATCAAAAACTTTCATAGTAGTTCAGGAAATGCGGGTTACAGCGCAGTATGTATATATATATATAATATAAAAATATTGAGAAAATAATCAGATTTTCCATGAAAAAAGTAGGTAAAAGAGCAGAAAAAGTTATATGAAAAGAAGAAACTAGTAAAAATCACAGGAAAAAGTCGGTTAAAGATCAAAAACGTTCATAGTAGTTCAGGAAATGCAAGCTTAAGCGCAGTATATATATATATATATAATATAAAAATATTGAGAAAATAATCAGATTTTCCATGAAAAAAGTAGGTAAAAGAGCAGAAAAAGTTATATTAAAAGAAGAAACTAGTAAAAATCACAGGAAAAAGTCGGTTAAAGATCAAAAACTTTCATAGTAGTTCAGGAAATGCGGGTTTCAGCGCAGTATGTATATATATATATAATATAAAAAATATTGAGAAAATAATCAGATTTTCCATGAAAAAAGTAGGTAAAAGAGCAGAAAAAGTTTATATGAAAAGAAGAAACTAGTAAAAATCACAGGAAAAAGTCGGTTAAAGATCAAAAAACTTTCATAGTAGTTCAGGAAATGCGGGTTTAAGAGCAGTATATATATATATATATATATATAATATAAAAATATTCAGAAAATAATCAGATTTTCCATGAAAAAAGTAGGTAAAAGAGCAGAAAAAGTTATATGAAAAGAAGAAAACTAGTAAAAATCACAGGAAAAAGTCGGTTAAAGATCAAAAACGTTCATAGTAGTTCAGGAAAATGCGGGTTTAGCGCAGTAATGTATATATATATATATTATATAAAAATATTGAGAAAATAATCAGATTTTCCATGAAAAAAGTAGGTAAATGAGCAGAAAAAGTTATATGAAAAGAAGAAAACTAGTAAAAATCACAGGAAAAAGTCGGTTAAAGATCAAAAACTTCCATAGTAGTTCAGGAAAATGCGGGTTTCAGCGGCAGTATGTATATATATATATAATATAAAAAATATTGAGAAAATAATCAGATTTTCCATGAAAAAAGTAGGTAAAAGAGCAGAAAAAGTTTTATGAAAAGAAGAAACTAGTAAAAATCACAGGAAAAAGTCGGTTAAAGATGAAAAACTCTCATAGTAGTTCAGGAAATGCAGGTTTCAGCGCAGTATGTATATATATATATAATATAAAAATATTGAGAAAATAATCCGTTTTTCCATGAAAAAAAGTAGGTAAAAGAGCAGAAAAAAGTTATATGAAAAGAAGAAACTAGTAAAAAATCACAGGAAAAAGTCGGTTAAAGGTCAAAAATTTTCATAGTAGTTCAGGAAATGCGGGTTTCAGCGCAGTATATATATATATATATAATATAAAAATATTGAGAAAATAATCAGATTTTCCATGAAAAAAGTAGGTAAAAGAGCAGAAAAAGTTATATGAAAAGAAGAAACTAGTAAAAATCACAGGAAAAAGTCGGTTAAAGATCAACAATTTTCATAGTAGTTCAGGAAATGCGGGTTTCAGCGCAGTATATATATATATATATATATATATATAATATAAAAATATTGAGAAAATAATCAGATTTTCCATGAAAAAAGTAGGTAAAAGAGCAGAAAATTTATATGAAAAGAAGAAACTAGTAAAAATCACAGGAAAAAGTTGGTTAAAGATCAAAAACTTTCATATTAGTTCAGGAAATGCGGGTTTCAGCGCAGTATATATATAAAAAATAGCAGTATAATATAAAATATTGAGAAAATAATCAAATTTTCCATGAAAAAAGTAGGTAAGAGAGCAGAAAAAGTTATATGAAAAGAAGAAACTAGTTAAAATCACAGGAAAAAGTTGGTGAAAGATGAAAAACTTTCATAGTAGTTCAGGAAATGCGGGTTGAGCGCAGTATATATATAAAAATAGCAGTATATTATAAAATATTGAGAAAATAATCAAATTTTCCATGAAAAAAGTAGGTAAAAGAGCAGAAAAAGTTATATGAAAAGAAGAAACTAGTAAAAATCACAGGAAAAAGTTGGTGAAAGATGAAAAACTTTCATAGTAGTTATATATATATATATTATAAAAATATTGAGAAAATAATCAGATTTTCCATGGAAAAAGTAGGTATTATAAAAATATTGAGAAAATAATCAGATTTTCCATGAAAAAAGTAGGTAAAAGAGCAGAAAAAAGTTATATGAAAAGAAGAAACTAGTAAAAATCACAGGAAAAATTCGGTTAAAGATCAAAAACTTTCATAGTAGTTCAGGAAATGCGGGTTTAAGCGCAGTATATATATATATATATAATATAAAAATATTCAGAAAATAATCAGATTTTCCATGAAAAAAGTAGGTAAAAGAGCAGAAAAAAGTTATATGAAAAGAAGAAACTAGTAAAAATCACAGGAAAAAGTCGGTTAAAGATCAAAAACGTTCATAGTAGTTCAGGAAATGCGGGTTTAGCGCAGTATGTATATATATATATTATATAAAAATATTGAGAAAATAATCAGATTTTCCATGAAAAAAGTAGGTAAAAGAGCAGAAAAAGTTATATGAAAAGAAGAAACTAGTAAAAATCACAGGAAAAAGTCGGTTAAAGATCAAAAACTTCCATAGTAGTTCAGGAAATGCGGGTTTCAGCGCAGTATATATATAAAAATAGCAGTATAATATAAAAATATTGAGAAAATAATCAGATTTTCCATGAAAAAAGTAGGTAAAAGAGCAGAAAAAGTTATATGAAAAGAAGAAACTAGTGAAAATAACAGGAAAAAGTCGGTTAAAGATCAAAAATGTTCATGGTTGTTCAGGAAATGCGGGTTTCAGCGCAGTATATATATAATATATATATATATAATATATATAAAATATAAAAATATTGAGAAAATAATCAGATTTTCCATGAAAAAAGTAGGTAAAAGAGCAGAAAAAGTTATATGAAATAGAAGAAACTAGTAAAAATCACAGGAAAAAGTTGGTTAAAGATCAAAGACTTTCATAGTAGTTCAGGAAATGCGGGTTTCAGCGCAGTATGTATATATATAAAAATAAAAAATATTGAGAAAATAATCAGATTTTCCATGAAAAAAGTAGGTAAAAGAGCAGAAAAAGTTATATGAAAAGAAGAAACTAGTAAAAATCACAGGAAAAAGTTGGTTAAAGATCAAAAACTTCATATTAGTTCAGGAAATGCGGGTTTCAGCGCAGTATATATATAAAAATAGCAGTATAATATAAAATATTGAGAAAATAATCAAATTTTCCATGAAAAAAGTAGGTAAAAGAGCAGAAAAAGTTATATGAAAAGAAGAAAACTAGTAAAAAATCACAGGAAAAAGTTGGTGAAAGATGAAAAACTTTCATAGTAGTTCAGGAAATGCGGGTTTAGCGCAGTATATATATATATATAATTTAAAAAATATTGAGAAAATAAATCAGATTTTCCATGAAAAAAGTAGGTAAAAGAGCAGAAAAAGTTATATGAAAAGAAGAAACTAGTAAGAATCACAGGAAAAAGTCGGTTAAAGATCAAAAACTTTCATAGTAGTTCAGGAAATGCGGGTTTAAGCGCAGTATATATATATATATATAATATAAACATATTCAGAAAATAATCAGATTTTCCATGAAAAAAGTAGGTAAAAGAGCAGAAAAAGTTATATGAAAAGAAGAAACTAGTAAAAATCACAGGAAAAAAGTCGGTTAAAGATCAAAAACGTTCATAGTAGTTCAGGAAATGCGGGTTTAGCGCAGTATGTATATATATATATAATATAAAAATATTGAGAAAATAATCAGATTTTCCATGAAAAAAAGTAGGTAAAAGAGCACAAAAAGTTATATGAAAAGAAGAAACTAGTAAAAATCACAGGAAAAAGTCGGTTAAAGATCAACAATTTTCATAGTAGTTCAGGAAATGCGGGTTTCAGCGCAGTATATATATATATATATAATATAAAAATATTGAGAAAATAATCAGATTTTCCATCAAAAAAGTAGGTAAAAGAGCAGAAAAAGTTATATGAAAAGAAGAAACTAGTAAAAATCACAGGAAAAAGTCGGTTAAAGATCAAAAACTTTCATAGTAGTTCAGGAAATGCGGGTTTAGCGCAGTATATATATATATATATATAATATAAAAATATTGAGAAAAAAGAGCAGAAAAAGTTATATGAAAAGAAGAAACTAGTAAAAATCACAGGAAAAAGTCGGTTAAAGATCAAAAACTTTCATAGTAGTTCAGGAAATGCGGGTTTAAGCGCAGTATATATATATATATATATATATATATAATATAAAAATATTCAGAAAATAATCAGATTTTCCATGAAAAAAGTAGGTAAAAGAGAAAGTTATATGAAAAGAAGAAACTAGTAAAAATCACAGAAAAAAGTCGGTTAAAGATCAAAAACGTTCATAGTAGTTCAGGAAATGCGGGTTTAGCGCAGTATGTATATATATATATTATATAAAAATATTGAGAAAATAATCAGATTTTCCATGAAAAAAGTAGGTAAAAGAGCAGAAAAAGTTATATGAAAAGAAGAAACTAGTAAAAATCACAGGAAAAAGTCGGTTAAAGATCAAAAACTTCCATAGTAGTTCAGGAAATGCGGGTTTAAGCGCAGTATGTATATATATATATACAATATAAAAATATTGAGAAAATAATCAGATTTTCCTTGAAAAAAGTAGGTAAAAGAGCAGAAAAAGTTATATTAAAAGAAGAAACTAGTAAAAATCGCAGGAAAAAGTCGGTTAAAGATCAAAAACTCTCATAGTAGTTCAGGAAATGCAGGTTTCAGCGCAGTATGTATATATAAATTATGTTTTTTGCCGTGAAGTTTAATAAAAAAAACAAAATTTGTTTTCCATTGGACAACTGTCCAGTTTAATGTGCGAATCAGAACTGAACTTAAAAACTAAATTACAGATATTTATATGGCTGAGATTGATTGTGACGATGCCGTTGTCTTAATACTTCTTCAAGTGCGTTCCTGGAATTTGGGTTGCGGATGTTTAGAAGATGAGCTGCGGATATTATTGGGCATTGATGAATGAGATGGTGCTGATGACAACTTGTTGTCTCAGCATTTCTGCAAGTGCGTTCTTAGAAGGAGGGCAGCGGATGTTGTTGTTTATTGATAGTTTACTTTCGCAGTCATTCTTAAGAATTTCTGCTGAGATTCAATTATAGTTTGATCGTAGAGATTGCTCGAACTAATGCTTCCCGAATGATGACCGGATGCTTTGAAGCTTCTTGGAACTAAACTGGTGCAATGGGTTTGGTTTGGAGGATGTGACATATATGGTGTTAACTCCTCCCTTCTTAAATTCGATTGTCCTCACTCGATACCATATAAACCATTGGTATTACATCGTCCTGTGATGGTTTATCTCTGATTTGGTTTTCAGGCTGGATGTTGTTATGAATTGCGACATTTTTGCTATGGTCAAGTATCTGTTTAATGGCAACGGTTGCAATTACTAGTATTATTATAATTGTCATGCTGTAGTTCGTGATGTGGTGGATTGTCTTCTCTTGTTCCATTTCTGATATGTGATTTGTATTATTTACATGAAGTTCTTTGAGCATTTCTAAAGATAGGAATTCTTTATATGTGGTCATTGATGCATTTAGATTTGGTACTGCAGGTAAAGGTTTTGACGATGATATCTCATTGGAGCTGAATTCTTGACCATCGATATGGATGACCGCGTTATGAAATTGTATGATGAAACTTCCGCATAAGTTTATGATTTCATTTTCTACGACGACTGATCCGTTGAATTTGTTGAGGAATAGAGTTCCAGGTTGAAGTTCTTCTATAGTTGGTATGTGCTGATTGTTGACTTCGTCACAAGATGATGGTTTGCCTTTTATTAAATTTGGTATACAATAATCTGTACTTAAATTGACAATATTTTCTTTTTTACAAATGGTTAAGTCATTATATGTTTCACAATTACTTTTCATACCATAAAATTTATTTTCACAATTCAATATTTTTTCGAAATTTAATTTCAATAAATTTTTATTGTACTTAATGGGTTTTATTAACATCTGATTACATATTGTTTCATGTGTAGTGGGTATACTTATAATATAAAGAATAGTTTTTTTTATTTATTGCTATTTTGATGTTGGCAAATTTAAGTGCCTCTTCAAGATTATAAAATGGGATGTTATTTTTTTCAAATTTTTCCTGTATAATTTTTAGTTCCGAATTTGAAAGAATGAATGAGTTTACAATTTTATTTTTTGCCCAAAGTAAGGCATATTCTATATTCGTAATATCCTCTTTTATAATTTCTATTTTGTATTTGAGTTCTTGATACAAAGTATTTTTGAAATTGTTATTTGACTTTAAGAGTTGTATGGCTTCATTAGTTATATATGTTAGTTTATTAATTTTTTCGTTAAGTGATTTATTGATTATTACTTGTTTGTTATTATTAAGGAGTAGGTTACTTTCTGTGTAGGCAGGTCGTGTGACAATGTGCCTATGGAAGGTTGGGAAGGGAATTTTGAATTGATATGACGGATTGTCATCAATTAGTAGCATTATTTGATTTTTAAATGTATTTATGGGAGTTTCAACTGCTGGAACAAGTTCATGGGACGAACTTTGATCGCTGTGCTGAGATACTGATAAAGAATTTATTTGGGAGTATCCCGGATAACGAGAAAGAGCGTCAGCAACTATATTACTCTTTCCAGGTTTGTATTGAAGTTCATAATTATATTCCTCAAGAATTGCTTTCCAGCGTTTCATTTTGGAATTTGTATTTTTGTTACTCAAGGCATATGTTAGTGGTTGATGGTCCGTGAAAATTTTAACATGAGAGGTACCGTAAAGGTAGTTGCGAAAATAATTAAGGGACCAAATGATTGCAAGCATTTCCTTCTCATTGGTGGCATAATGTTCTTCAGTTTTGCTCAATGATCTAGAAATGAAAATGATAGGTCTATTGTTTTGAGATAAGACGGCACCAAGGGCAGTGTTGGATGCATCTGTTGTTAGTTCAAAGCTTTTCTTAAAATCTGGGTAAGCAAGGATTAAATCTTTAGATATCAGAGAATTCTTTATTTTGTGAAAGGCTTCAAGAGATTCTGATTCCAAGCATATAGCAATTTTGCTAGATTGATTTTTGGATATGCGTCCTTCTTTTCCTCTTAATAAGGAAGTAAGAGGTTTTGCTAATTTCGCGTAGTCTTTAACAAATCGACGATAGTAACCTGCTAAACCTAGAAATGATCTAAGCTGCTTAAGGGTTCTTGGAATTGGAAAGTTTACGATTGCTTCCACTTTTGCAGGGTTTGTTGTTATTCCTTTAGACGAAACGATAAAACCTAAAAATTCTACTTCGTGTTTGAAAAAATTGCATTTACTTAATTGTACCTTCATATTGGCTTCGTGTAAGGTTTTAAATATTTTTTCGACATGACACACGTGTTCACTTTCATTTTTACTGAAGATAATGATGTCGTCAATATAGACGTAACAAATTTTCCCTATGAATTATCGTAAAATATCGTCTAATGCACGTTGAAAAATTGAGGGTGCATTTTTCAGACCGAATGGAAGTCGAGTGAATTCATATTTCCCATTGTTTATTGAAAATGCTGTCTTTTCCATGTCAATTTTCCTTAAGGGAATCTGATGAAAACCACTTTTAAGGTCTAAGACAGTGAAGTATTTACTGTGTCCAAGTTGTGATAAAACTTCGTTAATTTCGGGTATAGGATATTTATCCGAAATAGTAACAGTGTTTAATTTTCGATAATCTATAACAAGTCTGTATTGCTTATTTCCTTCTGGGTCGGCTTTTTTTGGTACAATCCATACGGGTGAATTATACGGAGACCGGGATGGTCGAATAATATCGTCATTTAGGAGTTTTTTGATCTGACTCTCTACTTCTTCTTTTAATGAGGAAGGGTAGGGATAATATTTCGAATATACAGGAGTGTCTGTGTTTGTACGGATTTCGCCGATAACTTTTGTTGCATAGGTCAGTTTTTCATCTGGTTCAGAGAATAAAGTGGGGAATTTTTTTACCAAATATTTTATGGAACGTTTTTGTGAATCTGACATGTGATCGAATTTAATGTTGATTGAATTGACTACTGGGGATCTTAATTGCTTAATTTTAGCTTTGATTTTGTCGCGAATAGTCATAAAGCTTTCTTTTGTGTGAATAATTGCGTTGAATTCTTTCAAACTATCGTTTCCTAAGATTCCGTTAAATGTTTTTAATGTGGGGAGAAGGAAAAATTTCAATTTCCTATCTGTTTGTCCGAAAAGGTTTATGAACGTGTGATGGGTTATTTGAATATTGCCAGCAATTGATTTTGCTGAGAAGGGTTGTTCGTTCGGAATAGGCTTTTTTACTAGATTGG
The DNA here is from genome assembly GCA_916610145.1 of Eristalis arbustorum. Taxonomy (NCBI): domain Eukaryota; kingdom Metazoa; phylum Arthropoda; class Insecta; order Diptera; family Syrphidae; genus Eristalis; species Eristalis arbustorum. The sequence goes on along the minus strand of CAKAIZ010000035.1, from coordinate 10,074 downwards.
ATTGAATATAGTTTTTACTGGAGCCAGTATCGATTAAAAAATTTAAAATTTGTCCGCTCTTCGTTTTGCACTGAAAGTACGGTAACGAAGAGGAATTCATTCTAAAAAATGAATATCATTAAAGTCTGATTCTTCTTCTTCGAACTCATCTTGATTTTGTTGGCTTAAGACATAATTTCTTAAGTCAGGATCATGTTCTTCTTGATAGAAAGCGAACGAATCACGTGGGTAAACATGGCCAGTAGGTTGTGTTACGAATTCTGGGGGTTCTTCTTCCGTTTCATTATTACTTTCAGGTTTGGGTGAGTTTTGGAGATTTATATGAAAGTTTCTTTGGATTTTAGATGGAACTCGGTTTCTAAATGAGGGGTCTTGAATTGGTGGTCGTTTTCCTGCATATTTAAATGGTTGGGGCCGATTTTGATAGTTTATAGCAGATGACCTGATTGTGGAAGTTTCCATGAGTTCTGGCTTTGGCTGAGGTTTTGGTGCAGTTGGCCTAGGAGGTAGATAATTTTGAGGATAACCTTGTTGATAAGCGAATTGCGGTTGCTGTGGTTGTACGTTATATTGTGGGAGTCTGTTCATGATTCTTTGCTGTGCAAATGCTTGTGGAAGATGGGCTAACTGAGGATGGAATATGTTATTTCTATTTCGTTCATGAATTTGCATAATTTGACCTGAATTTCTGATTTTCAAGTTTTAAACATAAGTTTAAGGCTTGTGGGAGGTCTGAAGGTTCACGTATGCCCAAAAGTTTTGGTAATTCGCCGTTTAGGCCACGGATAAAGGTGTCAAGTGCTTTATCCCTGTAATTGTCGGTTAATACTGACAATGATTCACTTCCGACATCCATGCACTGTATTTTATTTAAAATAAGTGATAGATGAGAATAAACCTTCTGGTAAAATTCTTGTACAGAATTATTGCCTTGGATAAGAGATGTCATTTGGTATTCCAATGTACCAAGATCTCTTTGATCAGCATAATGCATAGTTAGGCATTTGGAAATTGCTTTCCAGTTTAGCGGCGTGTTGTACGATTCAAGTACAGCAACTGCTTGTCCTATAATTTTGTTTCTTATCACGTTTAAGATACCATAGTATCTTGGTGTACCATTTAATGGTTCGTCGAGCTGTAAAATACGCTCAATGCTTTTTTCCAGGATGAGAACTCTCCTGATTTTCCAGAAAAATCTCTAAGACATCTGACAACGTCTGGAATTTTATCTAGGTCACTTAAATCGCCTATATGTTCAGGATTTATGCCCTGCAGTAGTGTCTGGATTGGGATTGATTATAGATTTCACAATATCTGTTACCATTGTGACAAGCTGTCTTGTCTTTGGAATTTTCAGTTTGTGGGATATTGAGGACGGGTTGGCGTAAGATGTTACTTGGGTTAGACATTTTGATTTTTTTGTTGATTCAAATGAAAATAATAATATATTTTATGTATGCTTTGATTTTGTAAATATTATATATTTGTGTTTCTTGTATTTGATTTTTCCTTTTATTTTTTTATGAAAAATTACTATGAAAGGGATTTTTATCTTTCTTTTCAATTTCTTTCTTTTATTTTTTAAATTGTTATAAGTTTAAATTCTTTTAACATTTTCTCTTTTCTATGAAAAGCTTTATTTTTATAATTTTGTATTACTTTTGTTTTAATTCTGTATGAATTTCTCTTTTCTATGAAAAGGTAATTTTTTATAATTTTTGTAAATTATGTTTCTTTCTTTTTTATTAATTTTATATTAATTACATATATTTGCTTACATTAGTATAAACTTCTTCATGACACTTGTATTTTGAAGCGGCTGGCAGCGGTCGCTGTCTCCTTTTCGTCTGTGGTGATACAGTTACTGGGGGGCCTCGTTTCTTCAAAAGAGTTCTGTTCTTATTTTTTATTCGCACTTCTAAACTTCACAACAGCAGATTTTGTATGCACTTTACTTGCACTTTTTATAATCTGCCTTTCAGAAATTAATCTGCACTTTTTGTTATTATTTTTCAGAAATTAATCTGTTTTCACTGCTTTTATTCACTTTGATCACTCACTTTTTCCACAATGTGATCTGCTTCGATAAGGCAGTCACGATACACCGCGAAATATTTGCACGATCAATTCTATTCGGTTTTAAACGAGATGAAAATATAGCGACTTATTCGGTATTACAATTTACTGTTGCTCGGGAACAGGATTTATATGCTCGGGCGCCAATTATGTTTTTTGCCGTGAAGTTTAATAAAAAAAACAAAATTTGTTTTCCATTGGACAACTGTCCAGTTTAATGTGCGAATCAGAACTGAACTTAAAAACTAAATTACAGATATTTATATGGCTGAGATTGATTGTGACGATGCCGTTGTCTTAATACTTCTTCAAGTGCGTTCCTGGAATTTGGGTTGCGGATGTTTAGAAGATGAGCTGCGGATATTATTGGGCATTGATGAATGAGATGGTGCTGATGACAACTTGTTGTCTCAGCATTTCTGCAAGTGCGTTCTTAGAAGGAGGGCAGCGGATGTTGTTGTTTATTGATAGTTTACTTTCGCAGTCATTCTTAAGAATTTCTGCTGAGATTCAATTATAGTTTGATCGTAGAGATTGCTCGAACTAATGCTTCCCGAATGATGACCGGATGCTTTGAAGCTTCTTGGAACTAAACTGGTGATATGGGTTTGGTTTGGAGAATGTGACATTTATGGTGTTAACTTATATATATAATATAAAAATATTGAGAAAATAATCAGATTTTCCATGAAAAAAGTAGGTAAAAGAGCACAAAAAGTTATATGAAAAGAAGAAACTAGTAAAAATCACAGGAAAAAGTCGGTTAAAGATGAACAATTTTCATAGTAGTTCAGGAAATGCGAGTTTCAGCGCAGTATATATATATATATATATGTAATATAAAAATATTGAGAAAATAATCAGATTTTCAATGAAAAAAGTAGGTAAAAGCAGAAAAAGTTATATGAAAAGAAGAAACTAGTAAAAATCACAGGAAAAAGTTGGTTAAAGATCAAAAACTTTCATAGTAGTTCAGGAAATGCGGGTTTCAGCGCAGTATATATATAAAAATAGCAGTATAATATAAAAATATTGAGAAAATAATCAGATTTTCCATGAAAAAAGTAGGTAAAAGAGCAGAAAAAGTATGAAAAGAAGAAACTAGTAAAAATCACAGGAAAAAGTCGGTTAAAAATCAAAAACGTTCATAGTAGTTCAGGAAATGCGGGTTTAAGCGCAGTATATATATAAAAATAGCAGTATAATATAAAAATATTGAGAAAATAATCAGATTTTCCATGAAAAAAGTAGGTAAAAGAGCAGAAAAAGTTATATGAAAAGAAGAAACTAGTAAAAATCAGAGGAAAAAGTCGGTTAAAGATCAAAAACTTTTATAGTAGTTCAGGAAATGCGGGTTTCAGCGCAGTATGTATATATATATATAATATAAAAATATTGAGAAAATAATCAGATTTTCCATGAAAAAAGTAGGTAAAAGAGCAGAAAAAGTTATATGAAAAGAAGAAACTAGTAAAAATCACAGGAAAAAGTCGGTTAAATATCAAAAACGTTCATAGTAGTTCAGGAAATGCGGGTTTCAGCGCAGTATATATATATATATATATAATATAAAAATATTGAGAAAATAATCAGATTTTCCATGAAAAACGTAGGTAAAAGAGCAGAAAAAGTTATATGAAAAGAAGAAACTAGTAAAAATCACAGGAAAAAGTCGGTTAAAGATCAACAATTTTCATAGTAGTTCAGGAAATGCGGGTTTCAGCGCAGTATATATATATATATAATATAAAAATATTGAGAAAATAATCAGATTTTCCATGAAAAAAGTAGGTAAAAGAGCAGAAAAAGTTATATGAAAAGAAGAAACTAGTAAAAATCACAGGAAAAAGTTGGTTAAAGATCAAAAACTTTCATATTAGTTCAGCAAATGCGGGTTTCAGCGCAATATATATATCAAAATAGCAGTATAATATAAAATATTGAGAAAATAATCAAATTTTCCATGAAAAAAGTAGGTAAAAGAGCAGAAAAAGTTATATGAAAAGAAGAAACTAGTAAAAATCACAGGAAAAAGTTGGTGAAAGATGAAAAACTTTCATAGTAGTTCAGGAAATGCGGGTTTAGCGCAGTATATATATAAAAATAGCAGTATAATATAAAATATTGAGAAAATATTCAAATTTTCCATGAAAAAAGTAGGTAAAAGAGCAGAAAAAGTTATATGAAAAGAAGAAACTAGTAAGAATCACAGGAAAAAGTTGGTGAAAGATGAAAAACTTTCATAGTAGTTCAGGAAATGCGGGCTTAGCGCAGTATATATATATATATATATATATATATATATATATATATTATAAAAATATTGAGAAAATAATCAGATTTTCCATGAAAAAAGTAGGTAAAAGAGCAGAAAAAGTTATATTAAAAGAAGAAACTAGTAAAAATCACAGGAAAAAGTCGGTTAAAGATCAAAAACTTTCATAGTAGTTCAGGAAATGCGGGTTTCAGCGCAGTATATATATATATATATATATAATATAAAAATATTCAGAAAATAATCAGATTTTCCATGAAAAAAGTAGGTAAAAGAGCAGAAAAAGTTATATGAAAAGAAGAAACTAGTAAAAATCACAGGAAAAAGTCGGTTAAAGATCAAAAACGTTCATAGTAGTTCAGGAAATGCGGGTTTAGCGCAGTATGTTTATATATATATTATATAAAAATATTGAGAAAATAATCAGATTTTTCATGAAAAAAGTAGGTAAAAGAGCAGAAAAAGTTATATGAAAAGAAGAAACTAGTAAAAATCACAGGAAAAAGTCGGTTAAAGATCAAAAACTTCCATAGTAGTTCAGGAAATGCGGGTTTCAGCGCAGTATATATATAAAAATAGCAGTATAATATAAAAATATTGAGAAAATAATCAGATTTTCTATGAAAAAAGTAGGTAAAAGAGCAGAAAAAGTTATATGAAAAGAAGAAACTAGTAAAAATAACAGGAAAAAGTCGGTTAAAGATCAAAAATGTTCATAGTTGTTCAGGAAATGCGGGTTTCAGCGCAGTATATATATATATATATATAATATAAAAATATTGAGAACATAATCAGATTTTCCATGAAAAAAGTAGGTAAAAGAGCAGAAAAAGTTATATGAATAGAAGAAACTAGTAAAAATCACAGGAAAAAGTTGGTTAAAGATCAAAAACTTTCATAGTAGTTCAGGAAATGCGGGTTTCAGCGCAGTATGTATATATATATAATATAAAAATATTGAGAAAATAATCAGATTTTCCATGAAAAAAGTAGGTAAAAGAGCAGAAAAAGTTATATGAAAAGAAGAAACTAGTAAAAATCACAGGAAAAAGTTGGTTAAAGATCAAAAACTTTCATATTAGTTCAGGAAATGCGGGTTTCAGCGCAGTATATATATAAAAATAGCAGTATAATATAAAACATTGAGAAAATAATCAAATTTTCCATGAAAAAAGTAGGTAAAAGAGCAGAAAAAGTTATATGAAAAGAAGAAACTAGTAAAAATCACAGGAAAAAGTTGGTGAAAGATGAAAAACTTTCATAGTAGTTCAGGAAATGCGGGTTTAGCGCAGTATATATATATATATATATATATAATATAAAAATATTGAGAAAATAATCAGATTTTCCATGAAAAAAGTAGGTAAAAGAGCAGAAAAAGTTATATTAAAAGAAGAAACTAGTAAAAATCACAGGAAAAAGTCGGTTAAAGATCAAAAACTTTCATAGTAGTTCACGAAATGCGGGTTTAAGCGCAGTATATATATATATATATATATATAATATAAAAATATTCAGAAAATAATCAGATTTTCCATGAAAAAAGTAGGTAAAAGAGCAGAAAAAGTTATATGAAAAGAAGAAACTAGTAAAAATCACAGGAAAAAGTCGGTTAAAGATCAAAAACGTTCATAGTAGTTCAGGAAATGCGGGTTTAGCGCAGTATGTATATATATATATTTTATAAGAATATTGAGAAAATAATCAGATTTTCCATGAAAAAAGTAGGTAAAAGAGCAGAAAAAGTTACATGAAAAGAAGAAACTAGTAAAAATCACAGGAAAAAGTCGGTTCAAGACCAAAAACTTCCATAGTAGTTCAGGAAATGCGGGTTTCAGCGCAGTATGTATATATATATATATAATATAAAAATATTGAGAAAATAATCAGATTTTCCATGAAAAAAGTAGGTAAAAGAGCAGAAAAAGTTATATGAAAAGAAGAAACTAGTAAAAATCACAAGAAAAAGTCGGTTAAAGATCAAAAACTCTCATAGTAGTTCAGGAAATGCAGGTTTCAGCGCAGTATGTATATATATATATTTTATAAAAATATTGAGAAAATAATCAGATTTTCCATGAAAAAAGTAGGTAAAAGAGCAGAGAAAGTTATATGAAAAGAAGAAACTAGTAAAAATCACAGAAAAAAGTCGGTTAAAGATCAAAAACTTTCATAGTAGTTCAGGAAATGCGGGTTTCAGCGCAGTATGTATATATATATATAATATAAAAATATTGAGAAAATAATCAGATTTTCCATGAAAAAAGTAGGTAAAAGAGCACAAAAAGTTATATGAAAAGAAGAAACTAGTAAAAATCACAGGAAAAAGTCGGTTAAATATCAAAAACGTTCATAGTAGTTCAGGAAATGCGGGTTTCAGCGCAGTATATATATATATATATAATATAAAAATATTGAGAAAATAATCAGATTTTCCATGAAAAAAGTAGGTGAAAGAGCAGAAAAAGTTATATGAAAAGAAGAAACTAGTAAAAATCACAGGAAAAAGTTGGTTAGAGATCAAAAACTTTCATAGTAGTTCAGGAAATGCGGGTTTCAGCGCAGTATGTATATATATATGATATAAAAATATTGAGAAAATAATCAGATTTTCCATGAAAAAAGTAGGTAAAAGAGCAGAAAAAGTTATATGAAAAGAAGAAACTAGTAAAAATCACAGGAAAAAGTTGGTTAAAGATCAAAAACTTTCATAGTAGTTCAGGAAATGCGGGTTTCAGCGCAGTATGTATATATATATGATATACAAATATTGAGAAAATAATCAGATTTTCCATGAAAAAAGTAGGTAAAAGAGCAGAAAAAGTTATATGAAAAGAAGAAACTAGTAAAAATCACAGGAAAAAGTTGGTTAAAGATCAAAAACTTTCATATTAGTTCAGGAAATGCGGGTTTCAGCGCAGTATATATATAAAAATAGCAGTATAATATAAAATATTGAGAAAATAATCAAATTTTCCATGAAAAAAGTAGGTAAAAGAGCAGAAAAAGTTATATGAAAAGAAGAAACTAGTAAAAATCACAGGAAAAAGTCGGTTAAAGATCAAAAACGTTCATAGTAGTTCAGGAAATGCGGGTTTAAGCGCAGTATATATATAAAAATAGCAGTATAATATAAAAATATTGAGAAAATAATCAGATTTTCCATGAAAAAAGTAGGTAAAAGAGCTGGAAAAGTTATATGAAAAGAAGAAACTAGTAAAAATCACAGGAAAAAGTCGGTTAAAGATCAAAAACTTTCATAGTAGTTCAGGAAATGCGGGTTTCAGCGCAGTATGTATATATATATATAATATAAAAATATTGAGAAAATAATCAGATTTTCCATGAAAAAAGTAGGTAAAAGAGCAGAAAAAGTTATATGAAAAGAAGAAACTAGTAAAAATCACAGGAAAAAGTCGGTTAAATATCAAAAACGTTCATAGTAGTTCAGGAAATGCGGGTTTCAGCGCAGTATATATATATATATATAATATAAAGAGGGCATGGGCCTGTGCATCCAGGGCAAAGTTGTTGATTGCTCTCAACTTGGCGAGATGCCAGCAACGATCCCTGTAAATGCACAGGTCAAGTTGACATACAGCCTCCCCGCGGCGCCCTCTGGATAACCTCTACTGCAGCCGCTTAGAGGTGAACCAATGTATGCAGCGACCCCTTGTCCGGGGGTTTAAACCAGGACCCGGTCCTCCAGGTTCGGGGGTTTCGCGTGGGGTTAACTTCCCCACCGTGTAAAACTCGCAATAGTTCAGAGACGGCATCAAGCCTCGGATACGGATGACCCTACTGCTGACGACCATGGACAACGAAATAAGGACAACGATTTTCGGTTCTGCACGTGGAATGTGAGGTCACTGAACAGACCACGTGCAGCCGATGAACTTGCGGAGGCCCTAGAAGCTATGATCTCCTAGAAAGAACATACGATCAATGCCCCAGCTACGACACCAAGATCGTTCTAGGAGATTTTAATGCAAAGCTGGGCAAGGAAGAAATCTTTGCTAGAGTCGTCGGTAAACACAGCCTACACGACAACACGTCCGACAATGGACTCAGGCTGATGGACTTCGTGACGGGGCGAAACCTCACTGTAGCCAGCACGCGGTTCCCTCACCTCAACATTCACAAAGGGACCTGGCGGTCCCCTGATCAATCAACCGTCAACCAGATTGATCACATTGCGATCGACGTCAGACACTCCTCCTGTGTCCTCGATGTCCGAACGTTCCGAGGTGCCAACATCGACTCGGATCATTACCTTGTTGTAGCCAAGGTCAGAACTCGGATATCGATTGTACAACGGAGTAGAGCAAGACCAAAACAGTTTGACGTTGGAAAGCTACAATCGCAATCGACCGCTGGGAACTTCTCCGATCGAGTCTCCCTGAAGCTTTCAGAGAGTCCAACCCTGCCAGGCGAAACAATCGACGAACAGTGGAACCGTTGTCAAAACGCCATTAGAGAAGCTGCCTCTGATGTGCTGGGCTTTAAAATGCAACCTAGAAAAAACCCATGGTTTGACAACGAGTGTCGGCAGGCGCATTCAGCGAAGCTAGCAGCATATAAGGCGACGCTGGATAGAAGGACGAGAGCGGTTCGTGAGCTCTACGAACTTAAAAGAAGGGAAGAGCACCGGCTTCTCAAAAAGAAAAATAAGGAGCATGAGAAGCGCGCGATCGAGGAAATGGAGAGGTGGTACGGCAGAAATAATGTCCGAAAGTTTTACCAGCGGGTGAAACAACTATCCAAAGGGTACAAACATCGGACAGAAGCCTGTCGGAACGAAGGGGGACAACTCGTAGTAGAGTCGCAGTCGATACTGAGAATCTGGAAGGATCACTTCTGCAGACTGTTAAACGGCGAAGAGGACACCAATACCGCTGTCAGGCAGAATGTTCCACTCCACGCAATGGACGACGACAGAAGAGAATTCCGTCCCCCCGATCTAGACGAAGTCAAGATAGCGATATCGAGACTGAAGTCGAATAAAGCTGCTGGAGCGGATGGATTGTCCGCGGAACTGTTTAAGGCAGCTGGAGATGATCTGGTTGGGCGCATGCACCAGCTCGTCTGTAGGATATGGTCGGAGGAAAGCATGCCCGACGAGTGGAATCTTAGTATCGTTTGCCCGATCCACAAGAAAGGAGACCCCTTTGACTGCGCCAACTATCGGGGGATAAGTCTCCTTAACATCGCATACAAAATCTTCTCTGCCGTTCTGTGTGAGCGCCTGAAACCATTCGTCAACAACCTGATAGGTCCTTATCAGTGCGGTTTCAGGCCTGGGAAGTCCACTATCGATCAAATTTTCACATTACGGCAGATCCTCGAAAAAACCCAAGAGATGCAGATCGACACCCACCACCTATTTGTCGACTTTAAGGCCGCATATGACAGTGTGCATAGAGACGAGCTATACAACGCCATGTCTAGTTTTGACATCCCTGCCAAACTCGTCAGATTGTGCAGGATGACGATGGAGAACTCTCGCTGCTCCATCAAGGTCGGTAACGAACTCACCGAGACCTTCAATGTCAAAAAAGGTTTTAGACAAGGCGACGCGCTGTCATGTGACTTCTTCAACATCGTGTTGGAGAAGATCGTGCGAAACTCACACGCCAACACTAGAGGCACGATCTTCCAGAAGTCCGTTCAACTGCTAGCATACGCGGACGATATCGACGTGATTGGCCGAACTAAGCGAGCCG
>CAKAIZ010000034.1:0-44158 GCA_916610145.1 Eristalis arbustorum | reverse complement strand
CATAAAAAATGTAGGTAAAAGAGCAGAAAAAGTTATATGAAAAGAAGAAACTAGTAAAAATCACAGGAAAAAGTTGGTTAAAGATCAAAAACTTTCATAGTAGTGCAGGAAATGCGGGTTTCAGCGTAGTATATATATATATATATAAATAATATAAAAATATTGAGAAAATAATCAGATTTTCCATTAAAAAAGTAGGTAAAGGAGCAGAAAAAGTTATATGAAAAGAAGAAACTAGTAAAAATCACAGGAAAAAGTCGGTTAAAGATCAAAAACTTTCATAGTAGTTCAGGAAATGCGGGTTTCAGCGCAGAATATATATATAAAAATAGCAGTATAATATAAAAATATTGAGAAAATAATCAGATTTTCCATGAAAAAAGTAGGTAAAAGAGCAGGAAAAGTTATATGAAAAGAAGAAACTAGTAAAAATCACAGGAAAAAGTCGGTGAAAGATCAAAAACTTTCATAGTAGTTCGGGAAATGCGGGTTTCAGCGCAGTATATATATAAAAATAGCAGTATAATATAAAAATATTGAGAAAATAATCAGATTTTCCATGAAAAAAGTAGGTAAAAGAGCAGAAAAAGTTATATGAAAAGAAGAAACTAGTAAAAATCACAGGAAAAAGTTGGTTAAAGATCAAAAACTTTCATAGTAGTTCAGGAAATGCGGGTTTCAGCGCAGTATATATATAAAAATAGCAGTATAATATAAAAATATTGAGAAAATAATCAGATTTTCCATGAAAAAAGTAGGTAAAAGAGCAGAAAAAGTTATATAAGAAGAAGAAACGAGTAAAAATCACAGGAAAAAGTCGGTTAAAGATTAAAAACTTTCATAGTAGTTTAGGAAATGCGGGTTTCAGCGCAGTATATATATATATATATAATATAAAAATATTGAGAAAATAATCAGATTTTCCATGAAAAATGTAGGTAAAAGAGCAGAAAAAGTTATATGAAAAGAAGAAACTAGTAAAAATCACAGGAAAAAGTTGGTTAAAGATCAAAAACTTTCATAGTGGTTCAGGAAATGCGGGTTATATATTAAAATAGCAGTATAATATAAAAATATTGAGAAAACAATCAGATTTTCCATGAAAAAAGTAGGCAAAAGAGCAGAAAAATTTATATGAAAAGAAGAAACTAGTAAAAATCACAGGAAAAAGTCGGTTAAAGATCAAAAACTTTCATAGTAGTTCAGGAAATGCGGGTTTCAGCGCAGTATATATATAAAAATAGCAGTATAATATAAAAATATTGAGAAAATAATCAGATTTTCCATGAAAAAAGTAGGTAAAAAAGCAGAAAAAGTTATATGAAAAGAAGAAACTAGTAAAAATCACAGGAAAAAGTCGGTTAAAGATCAAAAACGTTCACAGTAGTTCAGGAAATGCGGGTTTCAGCGCAGTATATATATATATATATAATATAAAAATATTGAGAAAATAATCAGATTTTTAATGAAAAATGTAGGTAAAAGAGCAGAAAAAGTTATATGAAAAGAAGAAACTAGTAAAAATCACAGGAAAAAGTTGGTTAAAGATCAAAAACTTTCATAGTACTTCAGGAAATGCGGGTTTCAGCGCAGTATATATATAAAAATAGCAGTATAATATAAAAATATTGAGAAAATAATCAGATTTTCCATGAAAAATGTAGGTAAAAGAGCAGAAAAAGTTATATGAAAAGAAGAAACTAGTAAAAATCACAGGAAAAAGTCGCTTAAAGATCAAAAACTTTTATAGTAGTTCAAGAAATGTGGGTTTCAGCGCAGTATATATATATATATAATATAAAAATATTGAGAAAATAATCAGATTTTCCATGAAAAATGTAGGTAAAAGAGCAGAAAAAGTTATATGAAAAGAAGAAACTAGTAAAAATCACAGGAAAAAGTTGGTTAAAGATCAAAAACTTTCATAGTAGTTCAATAAATAGGGGTTTCAACGCAGTATATATATATTTATATAATATAAAAATATTGAGAAAATAATCAGATTTTCCATGAAAAATGTAGGTAAAAGAGCAGAAAAAGTTATATGAAAAGAAGAAACTAGTAAAAATCACAGGAAAAAGTTGGTTAAAGATCAAAAACTTTCATAGTAGTTCAGGAAATGCGGTTTCAGCGCAGTATATATATAAAAATAGCAGTATAATATAAGAATATTGAGAAAATAATCAGATTTTTCATGAAAAATGTAGGTAAACGAGCAGAAAAAGTTATATGAATAGAAGAAACTAGTAAAAATTACAGGAAAAAGTTGGTTAAAGACCAAAAACATTCATAGTAGTTCAGGAAATGCGGGTTTCAGCGCAGTATATATATACATATAACATAAAAATATTGAGAAAATAATCAGATTTTCCATGAAAAATGTAGGTAAAAGAGCAGAAAAAGTTATATGAAAAGAAGAAACTAGTAAAAATCACAGGAAAAAGTCGGTTAAAGATCAAAAACTTTCATAGTAGTTCAGGAAATGCGGGTTTCAGCGCAGTATATATATATATATATAATATAAAAATATTGAGAAAATAATCAGATTTTCCATGAAAAATGTAGGTAAAAGAGCAGAAAAAGTTATATGAAAAGAAGAAACTAGTAAAAATCACAGGAAAAAGTTGGTTAAAGATCAAAAACTTTCATAGTAGTTCAGGAAATGCGGGTTTTAGCGCAGTATATATATAAAAATAGCAGTATAATATAAAAAATATTGAGAAAATAATGAGATTTTCCATGAAAAAAGTAGGTAAAAGAGCAGAAAAAGTTGTATGAAAAAAAGAAACTAGTAAAAATCACAGGAAAAAGTTGGTCAAAGATCAAAAACTTTCATAGTAGCTTAGGAAATGCGGGTTTCAGCGCAGTATAAATATAAAAATAGCAGTATAATATAAAAATATTGAGAAAATAATTGGATTTTCCATGAAAAAAGTAGGTAAAAGAGCAGAAAAAGTTATATGAAAAGAAGAAACTAATAAAAATCACAGGAAAAAGTTGGTTAAAGATCAAAAACTTTCATAGTAGTTCAGGAAATGCGGGTTTCAGCGCAGTATATATATAAAAATAGCAGTATAATATAAAAATATTGAGAAAATAATCAGATTTTCCATGAAAAATGTAGGTAAAAGAGCAGAAAAAGTTATATGAAAAGAAGAAACTAGTAAAAATCACAGGAAAAAGTCGCTTAAAGATCAAAAACTTTCATAGTAGTTCAAGAAATGTGGGTTTCAGCGCAGTGTATATATATATATATAATATAAAAATATTGAGAAAATAATCAGATTTTCCATGAAAAATGTAGGTAAAAGAGCAGAAAAAGTTATATGAAAAGAAGAAACTAGTAAAAATCACAGGAAAAAGTTGGTTAAAGATCAAAAACTTTCATAGTAGTTCAATAAATGCGGGTTTCAACGCAGTATATATATATTTATATAATATAAAAATATTGAGAAAATAATCAGATTTTCCATGAAAAATGTAGGTAAAAGAGCAGAAAAAGTTATATGAAAAGAAGAAACTAGTAAAAATCACAGGAAAAAGTTGGTTAAAGATCAAAAACTTTCATAGTAGTTCAGGAAATGCGGGTTTCAGCGCAGTATATATATAAAAATAGCAGTATAATATAAAAATATTGAGAAAATAATCAGATTTTCCATGAAAAATGTAGGTAAACGAGCAGAAAAAGTTATATGAATAGAAGAAACTAGTAAAAATTACAGGAAAAAGTTGGTTAAAGATCAAAAACATTCATAGTAGTTCAGGAAATGCGGGTTTCAGCGCAGTATATATATACATATAACATAAAAATATTGAGAAAATAATCAGATTTTCCATGAAAAATGTAGGTAAAAGAGCAGAAAAAGTTATATGAAAAGAAGAAACTAGTAAAAATCACAGGAAAAAGTCGGTTAAAGATCAAAAACTTTCATAGTAGTTCAGGAAATGCGGGTTTCAGCGCAGTATATATATATATATATAATATAAAAATATTGAGAAAATAATCAGATTTTCCATGAAAAATGTAGGTAAAAGAGCAGAAAAAGTTATATGAAAAGAAGAAACTAGTAAAAATCACAGGAAAAAGTTGGTTAGAGATCAAAAACTTTCATAGTAGTTCAGGAAATTCGGGTTTTAGCGCAGTATATATATAAAAATAGCAGTATAATATAAAAATATTGAGAAAATAATCAGATTTTCCATGAAAAAAGTAGGTAAAAGAGCAGAAAAAGTTGTATGAAAAAAAGAAACTAGTAAAAATCACAGGAAAAAGTTGGTCAAAGATCAAAAACTTTCATAGTAGTTTAGGGAAATGCGGGTTTCAGCGCAGTATATATATAAAAATAGCAGTATAATATAAAATATTGAGAAAATAATCAGATTTTCCATGAAAAAAGTAGGTAAAAGAGCAGAAAAAGTTATATGAAAAGAAGAAACTAGTAAAAATCACAGGAAAAAGTCGGTTAAAGATCAAAAACTTTCATAGTAGTTCAGGAAATGCGGGTTTCAGCGCTGTATATATATAAAAATAGCAGTATAATATAAAAATATTGAGAAAATAATCAGATTTTCCATGAAAAAAGTAGGTAAGAGAGCAGAAAAAGTTATATGAAAAGAAGAAACTAGTAAAAATCACAGGAAAAAGTCGGTTAAAGATCAAAAAACTTTCATAGTAGTTCAGGAAATGCGGGTTTCTGCGCAGTATATATATAAAAATAGCAGTATAATATAAAAATATTGAGAAAATAATCAGATTTTCCATGAAAAATGTAGGTAAAAGAGCAGAAAAAGTTATATGAAAAGAAGAAACTAGTAAAAATCACAGGAAAAAGTTGGTTAAAGATCAACAACTTTCATAGTAGTTCAGGAAATGCGGGTTTCAGCGCAGTATATATATAAAAATAGCAGTATAATATAAAAATATTGAGAAAATAATCAGATTTTCCATGAAAAAATTAGGTAAAAGAGCAGAAAAAGTTATATGAAAAGAAGAAACTAGTAAAAATTACAGGAAAAAGTTGGTTAAAGATCAAAAACTTTCATAGTTGTTCAGGAAATGCGGGTTTCAGCGCAGTATATATATATATAAAATAAAAATATTGAGAAAATAATCAGATTTTCCATGAAAAAAGTAGGTAAAAGAGCAGAAAGAGTTATATGAAAAGAAGAAACTAGTAAATATCACAGGAAAAAGTTGGTTAAAGATCAAAAACTTTCATAGTAGTTTAGGAAATGCGGGTTTCAGCGCAGTATATATATAAAAATAGCAGTATAATATAAAAATATATCACAGTTGTTCAGGAAATGCGGGTTTCAGCGCAGTATATATATATATATATATATATAATATAAAGTATTGAGAAAATAATTAGATTTTCCATGAAAAATGTAGGTAAAAGAGCAGAAAAAGTTATATGAAAAGAAGAAACTAGTAAAAATCACAGGAAAAAGTTGGTTAAAGATCAACAATTTTCATAGTAGTTCAGGAAGTGCGGGTTTCAGCGCAGTATATATATATATAAAAATAGCAGTATAATATAAAAATATTGAGAAAATAATCAGATTTTCCATGAAAAAAGTAGGTAAAAGAGCAGAAAAAGTTGTATGAAAAAAAGAAACTAGTAAAAATCACAGGAAAAAGTTGGTCAAAGATCAAAAACTTTCATAGTAGTTTAGGAAATGCGGGTTTCAGCGCAGTATATATATAAAAATAGCAGTATAATATAAAAATATTGAGAAAATAATCGGATTTTCCATGAAAAAAGTAGGTAAAAGAGCAGAAAAAGTTATATGAAAAGAAGAAACTAGTAAAAATCACAGGAAAAAGTCGGTTAAAGATCAAAAACTTTCATAGTAGTTCAGGAAATGCGGGTTTCAGCGCTGTATATATATAAAAATAGCAGTATAATATAAAAATATTGAGAAAATAATCAGATTTTCCATGAAAAAAGTAGGTAAGAGAGCAGAAAAAGTTATATGAAAAGAAGAAACTAGTAAAAATCACAGGAAAAAGTCGGTTAAAGATCAAAAACTTTCATAGTAGTTCAGGAAATGCGGGTTTCTGCGCAGTATATATATAAAAATAGCAGTATAATATAAGAATATTGAGAAAATAATCAGATTTTCCATGAAAAAAGTAGGTAAGAGAGCAGAAAAAGTTATATGAAAAGAAGAAACTAGTAAAAATCACAGGAAAAAGTCGGTTAAAGATCAAAAACTTTCACAGTAGTTCAGGAAATGCGGGTTTCAGCGCAGTATATATATATATATATATATAATATAAAAATATTGAGAAAATAATCAGATTTTCCATGAAAAATGTAGGTAAAAGAGCAGAAAAAGTTATATGAAAAGAAGAAACTAGTAAAAATCACAGGAAAAAGTTGGTTAAAGATCAAAAACTTTCATAGTACTTCAGGAAATGCGGGTTTCAGCGCAGTATATATATAAAAATAGCAGTATAATATAAAAATATTGAGAAAATAATCAAATTTTCCATGAAAAATGTAGGTAAAAGAGCAGAAAAAAGTTATATGAAAAGAAGAAACTAGTAAAAATCACAGGAAAAAGTCGCTTAAAGATCAAAAACTTTCATAGTAGTTCAAGAAATGTGGGTTTCAGCGCAGTATATATATATATATATAATATAAAAATATTGAGAAAATAATCAGATTTTCCATGAAAAATGTAGGTAAAAGAGCAGAAAAAGTTATATGAAAAGAAGAAACTAGTAAAAATCACAGGAAAAAGTTGGTTAAAGATCAAAAACTTTCATAGTAGTTCAATAAATAGGGGTTTCAACGCAGTATATATATATTTATATAATATAAAAATATTGAGAAAATAATCAGATTTTCCATGAAAAATGTAGGTAAAAGAGCAGAAAAAGTTATATGAAAAGAAGAAACTAGTAAAAATCACAGGAAAAAGTTGGTTAAAGATCAAAAACTTTCATAGTAGTTCAGGAAATGCGGGTTTCAGCGCAGTATATATATAAAAATAGCAGTATAATATAAAAATATTGAGAAAATAATCAGATTTTCCATGAAAAATGTAGGTAAACGAGCAGAAAAAGTTATATGAATAGAAGAAACTAGTAAAAATTACAGGAAAAAGTTGGTTAAAGATCAAAAACATTCATAGTAGTTCAGGAAATGCGGGTTTCAGCGCAGTATATATATACATATAACATAAAAATATTGAGAAAATAATCAGATTTTCCATGAAAAATGTAGGTAAAAGAGCAGAAAAAGTTATATGAAAAGAAGAAACTAGTAAAAATCACAGGAAAAAGTCGGTTAAAGATCAAAAACTTTCATAGTAGTTCAGGAAATGCGGGTTTCAGCGCAGTATATATATATATATATAATATAAAAATATTGAGAAAAATAATCAGATTTTCCATGAAAAATGTAGGTAAAAGAGCAGAAAAAGTTATATGAAAAGAAGAAACTAGTAAAAATAACAGGAAAAAGTTGGTTAAAGATCAAAAACTTTCATAGTAGTTCAGGAAATGCGGGTTTTAGCGCAGTATATATATAAAAATAGCAGTATAATATAAAAATATTGAGAAAATAATCAGATTTTCCATGAAAAAAGTAGGTAAAAGAGCAGAAAAAGTTGTATGAAAAAAGAAACTAGTAAAAATCACAGGAAAAAGTTGGTCAAAGATCAAAAACTTTCATAGTAGCTTAGGAAATGCGGGTTTAAGCGCAGTATATATATAAAAATAGCAGTATAATATAAAAATATTGAGAAAATAATTGGATTTTCCATGAAAAAAGTAGGTAAAAGAGCAGAAAAAGTTATATGAAAAGAAGAAACTAATAAAAATCACAGGAAAAAGTTGGTTAAAGATCAAAAACTTTCATAGTAGTTCAGGAAATGCGGGTTTCAGCGCAGTATATATATAAAAATAGCAGTATAATATAAAAATATTGAGAAAATAATCAGATTTTCCATGAAAAATGTAGGTAAAAGAGCAGAAAAAGTTATATGAAAAGAAGAAACTAGTAAAAATCACAGGAAAAAGTCGCTTAAAGATCAAAAACTTTCATAGTAGTTCAAGAAATGTGGGTTTCAGCGCAGTATATATATATATATATATAATATAAAAATATTGAGAAAATAATCAGATTTTCCATGAAAAATGTAGGTAAAAGAGCAGAAAAAGTTATATGAAAAGAAGAAACTAGTAAAAATCACAGGAAAAAGTTGGTTAAAGATCAAAAACTTTCATAGTAGTTCAATAAATGCGGGTTTCAACGCAGTATATATATATTTATATAATATAAAAATATTGAGAAAATAATCAGATTTTCCATGAAAAATGTAGGTAAAAGAGCAGAAAAAGTTATATGAAAAGAAGAAACTAGTAAAAATCACAGGAAAAAGTTGGTTAAGGATCAAAAACTTTCATAGTAGTTCAGGAAATGCGGGTTTCAGCGCAGTATATATATAAAAATAGCAGTATAATATAAAAATATTGAGAAAATAATCAGATTTTCCATGAAAAATATAGGTAAACGAGCAGAAAAAGTTATATGAATAGAAGAAACTAGTAAAAATTACAGGAAAAAGTTGGTTAAAGATCAAAAACATTCATAGTAGTTCAGGAAATGCGGGTTTCAGCGCAGTATATATATACATATAACATAAAAATATTGAGAAAATAATCAGACTTTCCATGAAAAATGTAGGTAAAAGAGCAGAAAAAGTTATATGAAAAGAAGAAACTAGTAAAAATCACAGGAAAAAGTCGGTTAAAGATCAAAAACTTTCATAGTAGTTCAGGAAATGCGGGTTTCAGCGCAGTATATATATATAAATATAATATAAAAATATTGAGAAAATAATCAGATTTTCCATGAAAAATGTAGGTAAAAGAGCAGAAAAAGTTATATGAAAAGAAGAAACTAGTAAAAATCACAGGAAAAAGTTGGTTAGAGATCAAAAACTTTCATAGTAGTTCAGGAAATTCGGGTTTTAGCGCAGTATGTATATAAAAATAGCAGTATAATATAAAAATATTGAGAAAATAATCAGATTTTCCATGAAAAAAGTAGGTAAAAGAGCAGAAAAAGTTGTATGAAAAAAAGAAACTAGTAAAAATCACAGGAAAAAGTTGGTCAAAGATCAAAAACTTTCATAGTAGTTTAGGAAATGCGGGTATATATATAAAAATAGCAGTATAATATAAAAATATTGAGAAAATAATCGGATTTTCCATGAAAAAAGTAGGTAAAAGAGCAGAAAAAGTTATATGAAAAGAAGAAACTAGTAAAAATCACAGGAAAAAGTCGGTTAAAGATCAAAAACTTTCATAGTAGTTCAGGAAATGCGGGTTTCAGTGCTGTATATATATAAAAATAGCAGTATAATATAAAAATATTGAGAAAATAATCAGATTTTCCATGAAAAAAGTAGGTAAGAGAGCAGAAAAAGTTATATGAAAAGAAGAAACTAGTAAAAATCACAGGAAAAAGTCGGTTAAAGATCAAAAACTTTCATAGTAGTTCAGGAAATGCGGGTTTCTGCGCAGTATATATATAAAAATAGCAGTATAATATAAGAATATTGAGAAAATAATCAGATTTTCCATGAAAAATGTAGGTAAAAGAGCAGAAAAAGTTATATGAAAAGAAGAAACTAGTAAAAATCACAGGAAAAAGTTGGTTAAAGATCAACAACTTTCATAGTAGTTCAGGAAATGCGGGTTTCAGCGCAGTATATATATAAAAATAGCAGTATAATATAAAAATATTGAGAAAATAATCAGATTTTCCATGAAAAAATTAGGTAAAAGAGCAGAAAAAGTTATATGAAAAGAAGAAACTAGTAAAAATCACAGGAAAAAGTTGGTTAAAGATCAAAAACTTTCATAGTTGTTCAGGAAATGCGGGTTTCAGCGCAGTATATATATATATATAAAATAAAAATATTGAGAAAATAATCAGATTTTCCATGAAAAATGAAGGTAAAAGAGCAGAAAAAGTTATATGAAAAGAAGAAACTAGTAAAAATCACAGGAAAAAGTTGGTTCAAGATCAAAAACTTTCACAGTTGTTCAGGAAATGCGGGTTTCAGCGCAGTATATATATAAAAATTGCAGTATAATATAAAAATATTGAGAAAATAATCAGATTTTCCATGAAAAATGTAGGTAAAAGAGCGGAAGAAGTTATATGAAAAGAAGAAACTAGTAAACATCACAGGAAAAAGTTGGTTAAAGATCAAAAACTTTCATTGTAGTTTAGGAAATGCGGGTTTCAGCGCAGTATATATATATATATATATATATAATATAAAAGTATTGAGAAAATAATTAGATTTTCCATGAAAAATGTAGGTAAAAGAGCAGAAAAAGTTATATGAAAAGAAGAAACTAGTAAAAATAACAGGAAAAAGTTGGTTAAAGATCAAAAACTTTCATAGTAGTTCAGGAAATGCGGGTTTTAGCGCAGTATATATATAAAAATAGCAGTATAATATAAAAATATTGAGAAAATAATCAGATTTTCCATGAAAAAAGTAGGTAAAAGAGCAGAAAAAGTTGTATGAAAAAAAGAAACTAGTAAAAATCACAGGAAAAAGTTGGTCAAAGATCAAAAACTTTCATAGTAGCTTAGGAAATGCGGGTTTAAGCGCAGTATATATATAAAAATAGCAGTATAATATAAAAATATTGAGAAAATAATTGGATTTTCCATGAAAAAAGTAGGTAAAAGAGCAGAAAAAGTTATATGAAAAGAAGAAACTAATAAAAATCACAGGAAAAAGTTGGTTAAAGATCAAAAACTTTCATAGTAGTTCAGGAAATGCGGGTTTCAGCGCAGTATATATATAAAAATAGCAGTATAATATAAAAATATTGAGAAAATAATCAGATTTTCCATGAAAAATGTAGGTAAAAGAGCAGAAAAAGTTATATGAAAAGAAGAAACTAGTAAAAATCACAGGAAAAAGTCGCTTAAAGATCAAAAACTTTCATAGTAGTTCAAGAAATGTGGGTTTCAGCGCAGTATATATATATATATATATAATATAAAAATATTGAGAAAATAATCAGATTTTCCATGAAAAATGTAGGTAAAAGAGCAGAAAAAGTTATATGAAAAGAAGAAACTAGTAAAAATCACAGGAAAAAGTTGGTTAAAGATCAAAAACTTTCATAGTAGTTCAATAAATGCGGGTTTCAACGCAGTATATATATATTTATATAATATAAAAATATTGAGAAAATAATCAGATTTTCCATGAAAAATGTAGGTAAAAGAGCAGAAAAAGTTATATGAAAAGAAGAAACTAGTAAAAATCACAGGAAAAAGTTGGTTAAGGATCAAAAACTTTCATAGTAGTTCAGGAAATGCGGGTTTCAGCGCAGTATATATATAAAAATAGCAGTATAATATAAAAATATTGAGAAAATAATCAGATTTTCCATGAAAAATATAGGTAAACGAGCAGAAAAAGTTATATGAATAGAAGAAACTAGTAAAAATTACAGGAAAAAGTTGGTTAAAGATCAAAAACATTCATAGTAGTTCAGGAAATGCGGGTTTCAGCGCAGTATATATATACATATAACATAAAAATATTGAGAAAATAATCAGATTTTCCATGAAAAATGTAGGTAAAAGAGCAGAAAAAGTTATATGAAAAGAAGAAACTAGTAAAAATCACAGGAAAAAGTCGGTTAAAGATCAAAAACTTTCATAGTAGTTCAGGAAATGCGGGTTTCAGCGCAGTATATATATATAAATATAATATAAAAATATTGAGAAAATAATCAGATTTTCCATGAAAAATGTAGGTAAAAGAGCAGAAAAAGTTATATGAAAAGAAGAAACTAGTAAAAATCACAGGAAAAAGTTGGTTAGAGATCAAAAACTTTCATAGTAGTTCAGGAAATTCGGGTTTTAGCGCAGTATATATATAAAAATAGCAGTATAATATAAAAATATTGAGAAAATAATCAGATTTTCCATGAAAAAAGTAGGTAAAAGAGCAGAAAAAGTTATATGAAAAAAAGAAACTAGTAAAAATCACAGGAAAAAGTTGGTCAAAGATCAAAAACTTTCATAGTAGTTTAGGAAATGCGGGTTTCAGCGCAGTATATATATAAAAATAGCAGTATAATATAAAAATATTGAGAAAATAATCGGATTTTCCATGAAAAAAGTAGGTAAAAGAGCAGAAAAAGTTATATGAAAAGAAGAAACTAGTAAAAATCACAGGAAAAAGTTGGTTAAAGATCAAAAACTTTCATAGTAGTTCAGGAAATGCGGGTTTCAGTGCTGTATATATATAAAAATAGCAGTATAATATAAAAATATTGAGAAAATAATCAGATTTTCCATGAAAAAAGCAGGTAAGAGAGCAGAAAAAGTTATATGAAAAGAAGAAACTAGTAAAAATCACAGGAAAAAGTCGGTTAAAGATCAAAAACTTTCATAGTAGTTCAGGAAATGCGGGTTTCAGCGCAGTATATATATAAAAATAGCAGTATAATATAAGAATATTGAGAAAATAATCAGATTTTCCATGAAAAATGTAGGTAAAAGAGCAGAAAAAGTTATATGAAAAGAAGAAACTAGTAAAAATCACAGGAAAAAGTTGGTTAAAGATCAACAACTTTCATAGTAGTTCAGGAAATGCGGGTTTCAGCGCAGTATATATATAAAAATAGCAGTATAATATAAAAATATTGAGAAAATAATCAGATTTTCCATGAAAAAATTAGGTAAAAGAGCAGAAAAAGTTATATGAAAAGAAGAAACTAGTAAAAATTACAGGAAAAAGTTGGTTAAAGATCAAAAACTTTCATAGTTGTTCAGGAAATGCGGGTTTCAGCGCAGTATATATATATATATAAAATAAAAATATTGAGAAAATAATCAGATTTTCCATGAAAAAAGTAGGTAAAAGAGCAGAAAAAGTTATATGAAAAGAAGAAACTAGTAAAAATCACAGGAAAAAGTTGGTTCAAGATCAAAAACTTTCACAGTTGTTCAGGAAATGCGGGTTTCAGCGCAGTATATATATAAAAATTGCAGTATAATATAAAAATATTGAGAAAATAATCAGATTTTCCATGAAAAATGTAGGTAAAAGAGCGGAAGAAGTTATATGAAAAGAAGAAACTAGTAAACATCACAGGAAAAAGTTGGTTAAAGATCAAAAACTTTCATAGTAGTTTAGGAAATGCGGGTTTCAGCGCAGTATATATATATATATATATATATAATATAAAAGTATTGAGAAAATAATTAGATTTTCCATGAAAAATGTAGGTAAAAGAGCAGAAAAAGTTATATGAAAAGAAGAAACTAGTAAAAATCACAGGAAAAAGTTGGTTAAAGATCAACAATTTTCATAGTAGTTCAGGAAGTGCGGGTTTCAGCGCAGTATATATATATATAAAAATAGCAGTATAATATAAAAATATTGAGAAAATAATCAGACTTTCCATGAAAAATGTAGGTAAAAGAGCAGAAAAAGTTATATGAAAAAAAGAAACTAGTAAAAATCACAGGAAAAAGTTGGTTAGAGATCAAAAACTTTCATAGTAGTTCAGGAAATGCGGGTTTCAGCGCAGTACATATATATATATAATATAAAAATATTGAGAAAATAATCAGATTTTCCATGAAAAAAGTAGGTAAAAGAGCAGACAAAGTTATATGAATAGAAGAAACTAGTAAAAATTACAGGAAAAAGTTGGTTAAAGATCAAAAACATTCATAGTAGTTCAGGAAATGCGGGTTTCAGCGCAGTATATATATACATATAACATAAAAATATTGAGAAAATAATCAGATTTTCCATGAAAAATGTAGGTAAAAGAGCAGAAAAAGTTATATGAAAAGAAGAAACTAGTAAAAATCACAGGAAAAAGTCGGTTAAAGATCAAAAACTTTCATAGTAGTTCAGGAAATGCGGGTTTCAGCGCAGTATATATATATAAATATAATATAAAAATATTGAGAAAATAATCAGATTTTCCATGAAAAATGTAGGTAAAAGAGCAGAAAAAGTTATATGAAAAGAAGAAACTAGTAAAAATCACAGGAAAAAGTTGGTTAGAGATCAAAAACTTTCATAGTAGTTCAGGAAATTCGGGTTTTAGCGCAGTATATATATAAAAATAGCAGTATAATATAAAAATATTGAGAAAATAATCAGATTTTCCATGAAAAAAGTAGGTAAAAGAGCAGAAAAAGTTGTATGAAAAAAAGAAACTAGTAAAAATCACAGGAAAAAGTTGGTCAAAGATCAAAAACTTTCATAGTAGTTTAGGAAATGCGGGTTTCAGCGCAGTATATATATAAAAATAGCAGTATAATATAAAAATATTGAGAAAATAATCGGATTTTCCATGAAAAAAGTAGGTAAAAGAGCAGAAAAAGTTATATGAAAAGAAGAAACTAGTAAAAATCACAGGAAAAAGTCGGTTAAAGATCAAAAACTTTCATAGTAGTTCAGGAAATGCGGGTTTCAGTGCAGTATATATATAAAAATAGCAGTATAATATAAAAATATTGAGAAAATAATCAGATTTTCCATGAAAAAAGTAGGTAAGAGAGCAGAAAAAGTTATATGAAAAGAAGAAACTAGTAAAAATCACAGGAAAAAGTCGGTTAAAGATCAAAAACTTTCATAGTAGTTCAGGAAATGCGGGTTTCAGCGCAGTATATATATAAAAATAGCAGTATAATATAAGAATATTGAGAAAATAATCAGATTTTCCATGAAAAATGTAGGTAAAAGAGCAGAAAAAGTTATATGAAAAGAAGAAACTAGTAAAAATCACAGGAAAAAGTTGGTTAAAGATCAACAACTTTCATAGTAGTTCAGGAAATGCGGGTTTCAGCGCAGTATATATATAAAAATAGCAGTATAATATAAAAATATTGAGAAAATAATCAGATTTTCCATGAAAAAATTAGGTAAAAGAGCAGAAAAAGTTATATGAAAAGAAGAAACTAGTAAAAATCACAGGAAAAAGTTGGTTAAAGATCAAAAACTTTCATAGTAGTTCAGGAAATGCGGGTTTCAGCGCAGTATATATATATATATAAAATAAAAATATTGAGAAAATAATCAGATTTTCCATGAAAAAAGTAGGTAAAAGAGCAGAAAAAGTTATATGAAAAGAAGAAACTAGTAAAAATCACAGGAAAAAGTTGGTTCAAGATCAAAAACTTTCACAGTTGTTCAGGAAATGCGGGTTTCAGCGCAGTATATATATAAAAATTGCAGTATAATATAAAAATATTGAGAAAATAATCAGATTTTCCATGAAAAATGTAGGTAAAAGAGCGGAAGAAGTTATATGAAAAGAAGAAACTAGTAAACATCACAGGAAAAAGTTGGTTAAAGATCAAAAACTTTCATAGTAGTTTAGGAAATGCGGGTTTCAGCGCAGTATATATATATATATATATATATAATATAAAAGTATTGAGAAAATAATTAGATTTTCCATGAAAAATGTAGGTAAAAGAGCAGAAAAAGTTATATGAAAAGAAGAAACTAGTAAAAATCACAGGAAAAAGTTGGTTAAAGATCAACAATTTTCATAGTAGTTCAGGAAGTGCGGGTTTCAGCGCAGTATATATATATATAAAAATAGCAGTATAATATAAAAATATTGAGAAAATAATCAGACTTTCCATGAAAAATGTAGGTAAAAGAGCAGAAAAAGTTATATGAAAAAAAGAAACTAGTAAAAATCACAGGAAAAAGTTGGTTAGAGATCAAAAACTTTCATAGTAGTTCAGGAAATGCGGGTTTCAGCGCAGTACATATATATATATAATATAAAAATATTGAGAAAATAATCAGATTTTCCATGAAAAAAGTAGGTAAAAGAGCAGACAAAGTTATATGAAAAGAAGAAACTAGTAAAAATCACAGGAAAAAGTTGGTTAAAGATCAAAAACTTTCATAGTTGTTTGGGAAATGCGGGTTTCAGCGCAGTATATATATAAAATTGGCAGTATAATATAAAAGTATTAAGAAAATAATCAGATTTTGCATGAAAAAAGTAGGTAAAAGGGTAAAAAAAGTTATATGAAAAGAAAAAACTAGTAAAAATCACAGGACAAAGTTGGTTAAAGATCAAAAACTTTCATAGTAGTTCAGGAAATGCAGGTTTCAGCGCAGTATATATATATATGTAATATAAAAATATTGAGAAAATAATCAGATTTTCCATGAAAAAAGTAGGTAAAAGAGCAGAAAGAGTTCTATGAAAAGAAGAAACTAGTAAATATCACAGGAAAAAGTTGGTTAAAGATCAAAAACTTTCATAGTAGTTTAGGAAATGCGGGTTTCAGCGCAGTATATATATAAAAATAGCAGTATAATATAAAAATATTGAGAAAATAATCAGATTTTCCATGAAAAAAGTAGGTAAAAGAGCAGAAAAAGTTATATTAAAAGAAGAAACTAGTAAAAATCACAGGAAAAAGTTGGTTCAAGATCAAAAACTTTCATAGTACTTCAGGAAATGCGGGTTTCAGCGCAGTATATATAAAAATTGCAGTATAATATAAAAATATTGAGAAAATAATCAGATTTTCCATGAAATATGTAGGTAAAAGAGCAGAAAAAGTTATATGAAAAGAAGAAACTAGTAAAAATCACAGGAAAAAGTTGGTTAAAGATCAAAAACTTTCATTGTAGTTTAGGAAATGCGGGTTTCAGCGCAGTATATATATATATATATAATATAAAAGTATTGAGAAAATAATTAGATTTTCCATGAAAAATGTAGGTAAAAGAGCAGAAAAAGTTATATGAAAAGAAGAAACTAGTAAAAATCACAGGAAAAAGTTGGTTAAAGATCAACTATTTTCATAGTAGTTCAGGAAATGCTGGTTTCAGCGCAGTATATATATAAAAATAACAGTATAATATAAAAATATTGAGAAAATAATCAGATTTTCCATGAAAAATGTAGGTAAAAGAGCAGAAAAAGTTATATAAAAAGAAGAAACTAGTAAAAATCACAGGAAAAAGTTGGTTAAAGATCAAAAACTTTCATAGTAGTTCAGGAAATGCGGGTTTCAGCGCAGTATATATATTTATATATATATAATATAAAAATATTGAGAAAGTAATCAGATTTTCCATGAAAAACGTAGGTAAAAGAGCAGAAAAAGTTATATGAAAAGAAGAAACTAGTAAAAATCACAGGAAAAAGTTGGTTAAAGATCAAAAACTTTCATAGTAGTTAAGGAAATGCGGGTTTCAGCGCAGTATATATATAAAAATAGCAGTATAATATAAAAATATTAAGAAACTAATCAGATTTTCCATGAAAAAAGTAGGTAAAAGAGCAGAAAAAGTTATATGAAAAGAAGAAACTAGTAAAAATCACAGGAAAAAGTCGGTTAAAGATCAAAAACTTTCATAGTAGTTCAGGAAATGCGGGTTTCAGCGCAGAATATATATATAAAAATAGCAGTATAATATAAAAATATTGAGAAAATAATCAGATTTTCCATGAAAACAGTAGGTAAAAGAGCAGAAAAAGTTATATGAAAAGAAGAAACTAGTAAAAATCACAGGAAAAAGTTGGTTAAAGATCAACAATTTTCATAGTAGTTCAGGAAATGCTGGTTTCAGCGCAGTATATATATAAAAATAACAGTATAATATAAAAATATTGAGAAAATAATCAGATTTTCCATGAAAAATGTAGGTAAAAGAACAGAAAAAGTTATATAAAAAGAAGAAACTAGTAAAAATCACAGGAAAAAGTTGGTTAAAGATCAAAAACTTTCATATATATAAAAATAACAGTATAATATAAAAATATTAAGAAAATAATCAGATTTTCCATGAAAAATGTAGGTAAAAGAGCAGAAAAAGTTATATAAAAAGAAGAAACTAGTAAAAATCACAGGAAAAAGTTGGTTCAAGATCAAAAACTTTCATAGTAGTTCAGGAAATGCGGGTTTCACCGCAGTACATATATATATATAATATAAAAATATTGAGAAAATAATCAGATTTTCCATGAAAAAAGTAGGTAAAAGAGCAGAAAGAGTTCTATGAAAAGAAGAAACTAGTAAATATCACAGGAAAAAGTTGGTTAAAGATCAAAAACTTTCATAGTAGTTTAGGAAATGCGGGTTTCAGCGCAGTATATATATAAAAATAGCAGTATAATATAAAAATATTGAGAAAATAATCAGATTTTCCATGAAAAAAGTAGGTAAAAGAGCAGAAAAAGTTATATTAAAAGAAGAAACTAGTAAAAATCACAGGAAAAAGTTGGTTCAAGATCAAAAACTTTCATAGTACTTCAGGAAATGCGGGTTTCAGCGCAGTATATATAAAAATTGCAGTATAATATAAAAATATTGAGAAAATAATCAGATTTTCCATGAAATATGTAGGTAAAAGAGCAGAAAAAGTTATATGAAAAGAAGAAACTAGTAAAAATCACAGGAAAAAGTTGGTTAAAGATCAAAAACTTTCATTGTAGTTTAGGAAATGCGGGTTTCAGCGCAGTATATATAATATAAAAGTATTGAGAAAGTAATCAGATTTTCCATGAAAAACGTAGGTAAAAGAGCAGAAAAAGTTATATGAAAAGAAGAAACTAGTAAAAATCACAGGAAAAAGTTGGTTAAAGATCAAAAACTTTCATAGTAGTTAAGGAAATGCGGGTTTCAGCGCAGTATATATATAAAAATAGCAGTATAATATAAAAATATTAAGAAAATAATCAGATTTTCCATGAAAAAAGAAGGTAAAAGAGCAGAAAAAGTTATATGAAAAGTAGAAACTAGTAAAAATCACAGGAAAAAGTCGGTTAAAGATCAAAAACTTTCATAGTAGTTCAGGAAATGCTGGTTTCAGCGCAGAATATATATATAAAAATAGCAGTATAATATAAAAATATTGAGAAAATAATCAGATTTTCCATGAAAAAAGAAGGTAAAAGAGCAGAAAGAGTTATATGAAAAGAAGAAACTAGTAAAAATCACAGGAAAAAGTTGGTTCAAGATCAAAAACTTTAATAGTTGTTCAGGAAATGCGGGTTTCAGCGCAGTATATATATATATATATATAATATAAAAATATTGAGAAAATAATTAGATTTTCCATGATAAAAGTAGGTAAAAGAGCAGAAAAAGTTATATGAAACGAAGAAACTAGTAAAAATCACAGGAAAAAGCTGGTTGAAGATCAAAAACTTTCATAGTAGTTTAGTAAATGCGGGTTTCAGTGCAGTATATATATATAAATAGCAGTATAATATAAAAATATTGAGAAAATAATCAGATTTTCCATGAAAAAAGTAGGTAAAAGAGCAGAAAAAGTTATATGGAAAGAAGAAACTAGTAAAAATCACAGGAAAAAGTTGGTTAAAGATCAAAAACTTTTATAGTAGTTCAGGAAATGCGGGTTTCAGCGCAGTATATATATAAAAATAGCAGCATAATATAAAAATATTGAGAAAATAATCAGATTTTCCATGAAAAAAGTATGTAAAAGAGCAGAAAAAGTTATATGAAAAGAAGAAACTAGTAAAAATCACAGGAAAAAGTTGGTTAAAGATCAAAAACTTTCATAGTAGTTCAGGAAATGCGGGTTTCAGCGCAGTATATATATATATATATACTATAAAAATATTGAGAAAATAATCAGATTTTCCATGAAAAAAGTAGGTAAAGAATTTAAGAAGTAAAGTTCAAGAAATGTGGGTTTCAGCGCAGTATATATATAAAAATAGCATTATAATATAAAAATATTGAGAAAATAATCCGATTTTCCATGAAAAAAGTAGGTAAAAGAGCAGAAAAAGTTGTATGAAAAGAAGAAACTAGTAAAAATCACAGGAAAAAGTTGGTTAAAGATCAAAAACTTTCATAGTAGTTCAGGAAATGCGGGTTTCAGCTCAGTATATATATAAAAATAGCAGTATAATATAAAAATATTGAGAAAATAATCAGATTTTCCATGAAAAATGTAGGTAAAAGAGCAGAAAAAGTTATATGAAAAGAAGAAACTAGTAAAAATCACCGGAAAAAGTTGGTTCAAGATCAAAAACTTTCATAGTAGTTCAGGAAATGCGGGTTTCAGCGCAGTTTATATATAAAAATTGCAGTATAATATAAAAATATTGAGAAAATAATCAGATTTTCCATGAAAAATGTAGGTAAAAGAGCAGAAAAAGTTATATGAAAAGAAGAAACTAGTAAAAATCACAGGAAAAAGTTGGTTAAAGATCAAAAACTTTCATTGTAGTTTAGGAAATGCGGGTTTCAGCGCAGTATATATACATATATAATATAAAAGTATTGAGAAAATAATTAGATTTTCCATGAAAAATGTAGGTAAAAGACCAGAAAAAGTTATATGAAAAGAAGAAACTAGTAAAAATCACAGGAAAAAGTTGGTTAAAGATCAACAATTTTCATAGTCGTTCAGGAAACGCGTGTTTCAGCGCAGTATATATATAAAAATAGCAGTATAATATAAAAATATTGAGAAAATAATCAGATTTTCCATGAAAAATGTAGGTAAAAGAGCAGAAAAAGTTATATGAAAAGAAGAAACTAGTAAAAATCACAGGAAAAAGTTGGTTAAAGATCAAAAACTTTCATAGTAGTTCAGGAAATGCGGGTTTCAGCGCAGTATATATATATATATGTATAATATAAAAATATTGAGAAAGTAATCAGATTTTCCATGAAAAACGTAGGTAAAAGAGCAGAAAAAGTTATATGAAAAGAAGAAACTAGTAAAAATCACAGGAAAAAGTTGGTTAAAGATCAAAAACTTTCATAGTAGTTAAGGAAATGCGGGTTTCAGCGCAGTATATATATAAAAATAGCGGTATAATATAAAAATATTGAGAAAATAATTAGATTTTCCATGAAAAAAGTAGGTAAAAGAGCAGAAAAAGTTATATGAAAAGAAGAAACTAGTAAAAATCACAGGAAAAAGTCGGTTAAAGATCAAAAACTTTCATAGTAGTTCAGGAAATGCGGGTTTCAGCGCAGTATATATATAAAAATAGCAGTATAATATAAAAATATTGAGAAAATAATCAGATTTTCCATGAAAAAAGTAGGTAAAAGAGCAGAAAAAGTTATATGAAAAGAAGAAACTAGTAAAAATCACAGGAAAAAGTTGGTTAAAGACCAAAAACTTTCATAGTAGTTCAGGAAATGCGGGTTTCAGCGCAGTATATATATAAAAATAGCAGTATAATATAAAAATATTGAGAAAATAATCAGATTTTCCATGAAAAAAGTAGGTAAAAGAGCAGAAAAAGTTGTATGAAAAGAAGAAACTAGTAAAAATCACAGGAAAAAGTTGGTTAAAGATCAAAAACTTTCATAGTAGTTCAGGAAATGCGGGTTTCAGCGCAGTATATATATATAAATAGCAGTATAATATAAAAATATTGAGAAAATAATCAGATTTTCCATGATAAAAGTAGGTATAAGAGCAGAAAAAGTTATATGAAACGAAGAAACTAGTAAAAATCACAGGAAAAAGCTGGTTAAAGATCAAAAACTTTCATAGTAGTTTAGTAAATGCGGGTTTCAGCGCAGTATATATATAAAAATAGCAGTATAATATAAAAATATTGAGAAAATAATCAGATTTTCCATGAAAAAAGTAGGTAAAAGAGCAGACAAAGTTATATGAAAAGAAGAAACTAGTAAAAATCACAGGAAAAAGTTGGTTAAGGATCAAAAACTTTTATAGTAGTTCAGGAAATGCGGGCTTCAGCGCAGTATATATATAAAAATAGCAGTATAATATAAAAATATTGAGAAAATAATCAGATTTTCCATGAAAAAAGTAGGTAAAAGAGCAGAAAAAGTTGTATGAAAAGAAGAAACTAGTAAAAATCACAGGAAAAAGTTGGTTAAAGATCAAACTTTCATAGTAGTTCAGGAAATGCGGGTTTCAGCTCAGTATATATATAAAAATAGCAGTATAATATAAAAATATTGAGAAAATAATCAGATTTTCCATGAAAAATGTAGGTAAAAGAGCAGAAAAAGTTATATGAAACGAAGAAACTAGTAAAAATCACAGGAAAAAGCTGGTTAAAGATCAAAAACTTTCATTGTAGTTTAGGAAATGCGGGTTTCAGCGCAGTATATATGATATAAATAAAGTATATATAACATAAAAGTATTGAGAAAATAATTAGATTTTCCATGAAAAATGTAGGTAAAAGAGCAGAAAAAGTTATATGAAAAGAAGAAACTAGTAAAAATCACAGGAAAAAGTTGGTTAAAGATCAAAAACTTTCATAGTAGTTAAGGAAATGCGGGTTTCACTGCAGTATATATATAAAAATAGCAGTATAATATAAAAATATTGAGAAAATAATCAGATTTTCCATGAAAAAAAGTAGGTAAAAGAGCAGAAAAAGTTATATGAAAAGAAGAAACTAGTAAAAATCACAGGAAAAAGTCGGTTAAAGATCAAAAACTTTCATAGTAGTTCAGGAAATGCGGGTTTCAGCGCAGAATATATATATAAAAATAGCAGTATAATATAAAAATATTGAGAAAATAATCAGATTTTCCATGAAAAAAGTAGGTAAAAGAGCAGAAAAAGTTATATGAAAAGAAGAAACTAGTAAAAATCACAGGAAAAAGTTGGTTAAAGACCAAAAACTTTCATAGTAGTTCAGGAAATGCGGGTTTCAGCGCAGTTTATATATAAAAATTGCAGTATAATATAAAAATATTGAGAAAATAATCAGATTTTCCATGAAAAATGTAGGTAAAAGAGCAGAAAAAGTTATATGAAAAGAAGAAACTAGTAAAAATCACAGGAAAAAGTTGGTTAAAGATGAAAAACTTTCATTGTAGTTTAGGAAATGCGGGTTTCAGCGCAGTATATATGATATAAATAAAGTATATATAATATAAAAGTATTGAGAAAATTATTAGATTTTCCATGAAAAATGTAGGTAAAAGAGCAGAAAAAGTTATATGAAAAGAAGAAACTAGTAAAAATCACGGGAAAAAGTTGGTTAAAGATCAAAAACTTTCATAGTAGTTAAGGAAATGCGGGTTTCACTGCAGTATATATATAAAAATAGCAGTATAATATAAAAATATTGAGAAAATAATCAGATTTTCCATGAAAAAAGTAGGTAAAAGAGCAGAAAAAGTTATATGAAAAGCAGAAACTAGTAAAAATCACAGGAAAAAGTCGGTTAAAGATCAAAAACTTTCATAGTAGTTCAGGAAATGCGGGTTTCAGCGCAGAATATATATATAAAAATAGCAGTATAATATAAAAATATTGAGAAAATAATCAGATTTTCCATGAAAAAAGTAGGTAAAAGAGTTGAAAAAGTTATATGAAAAGAAGAAACTAGTAAAAATCACAGGAAAAAGTTGGTTAAAGACCAAAAACGTTCATAGTAGTTCAGGAAATGCGGGTTTCAGCGCAGTATATATATAAAAATAGCAGTATAATATAAAAATATTGAGAAAATAATCAGATTTTCCATGAAAAAAAGTAGGTAAAAGAGCAGAAAAAGTTGTATGAAAAGAAGAAACTAGTAAAAATCACAGGAAAAAGTTGGTTCAAGATCAAAAATTTTCATAGTAGTTCAGGAAATGCGGGTTTCAGCGCAGTATATATATAAAAATTGCAGTATAATATAAAAATATTGAGAAAATAATCAGATTTTCCATGATAAAAGTAGGTAAAAGAGCAGAAAAAGTTATATGAAACGAAGAAACTAGTAAAAATCACAGGAAAAAGCTGGTTAAAGATCAAAAACTTTCATAGTAGTTTAGTAAATGCGGGTTTCAGCGCAGTATATATATAAAAATAGCAGTATAATATAAAAATATTGAGAAAATAATCAGATTTTCCATGAAAAAAGTAGGTAAAAGAGCAGAAAAAGTTATATGAAAAGAAGAAACTAGTAAAAATCACAGGAAAAAGTTGGTTAAAGATCAAAAACTTTTATAGTAGTTCAGGAAATGCGGGCTTCAGCGCAGTATATATATAAAAATAGCAGCATAATATAAAAATATTGAGAAAATAATCAGATTTTCCATGAAAAAAGTATGTAAAAGAGCAGAAAAAGTTATATGAAAAGAAGAAACTAGTAAAAATCACAGGAAAAAGTTGGTTAAAGATCAAAAACTTTCATAGTAGTTCAGGAAATGCGGGTTTCAGCGCAGTATATATATATATACTATAAAAATATTGAGAAAATAATCAGATTTTCCATGAAAAAAGTAGGTAAAAGAGCAGAAAGAGTTATATAAAAAGAAGAAACTAGTAAAAATCACAGGAAAAAGTTGGTTAAAGATCAAAAACTTTCATAGTAGTTCAGGAAATGCGGGTTTCAGCGCAGTATATATATATATATATATACTATAAAAATATTGAGAAAATAATCAGATTTTCCATGAAAAAAGAAGGTAAAAGAGCAGAAAGAGTTATATGAAAAGAAGAAACTAGTAAAAATCACAGGAAAAAGTTGGTTCAAGATCAAAAACTTTCATAGTAGTTCAGGAAATGCGGGTTTCAGCGCAGTATATATATAAAAATTGCAGTATAATATAAAAATATTGAGAAAATAATCAGATTTTCCATGATAAAAGTAGGTAAAAGAGCAGAAAAAGTTATATGAAACGAAGAAACTAGTAAAAATCACAGGAAAAAGCTGGTTAAAGATCAAAAACTTTCATAGTAGTTTAGTAAATGCGGGTTTCAGCGCAGTATATATATAAAAATAGCAGTATAATATAAAAATATTGAGAAAATAAACAGATTTTCCATGAAAAAAGTAGGTAAAAGAGCAGAAAAAGTTATATGAAAAGAAGAAACTAGTAAAAATCACAGGAAAAAGTTGGTTAAAGATCAAAAACTTTTATAGTAGTTCAGGAAATGCGGGCTTCAGCGCAGTATATATATATATATATATATACTATAAAAATATTGAGAAAATAATCAGATTTTCCATGAAAAAAGTAGGTAAAAGAGCAGAAAGAGTTATATAAAAAGAAGAAACTAGTAAAAATCACAGGAAAAAGTTGGTTAAAGATCAAAAACTTTCATTGTAGTTAAGGAAATGCGGGTTTCAGCGCAGTATATATATAAAAATAGCAGTATAATATAAAAATATTGAGAAAATAATCAGATTTTCCTTGAAAAAAGTAGGTAAAAGAGCAGAAAAAGTTATATGAAAAGAAGAAACTAGTAAAAATCACAGGAAAAAGTTGGTTAAAGATCAAAAACTTTTATAGTAGTTCAGGAAATGCGGGCTTCAGCGCAGTATATATATATATATATATATATACTATAAAAATATTGAGAAAATAATCAGATTTTCCATGAAAAAAGAAGGTAAAAGAGCAGAAAGAGTTATATAAAAAGAAGAAACTAGTAAGAATCACAGGAAAAAGTTGGTTAAAGATCAAAAAATTTCATAGTAGTTCAGGAAATGCGGGTTTCAGCGCAGTATATATATATATATACTATAAAAATATTGAGAAAATAATCAGATTTTCCATGAAAAAAGTAGGTAAAAGAGCAGAAAGAGTTATATGAAAAGAAGAAACTAGTCAAAATCACAGGAAAAAGTCGGTTAGAGATCAAAAACTTTTATAGTAGTTCAGGAAATGCGGGTTTCAGCGCAGTATATATATAAAAATTGCAGCATTATATAAAAATATTGAGAAAATAATCAGATTTTCCATGAAAAATGTAGTTAAAAGAGCAGAAAAAGTTATATGAAAAGAAGAAACTAGTAAAAATCACAGGAAAAAGTTGGTTAAAGATCAAAAACTTTCATTGTAGTTAAGGAAATGCGGATTTCAGCGCAGTATATATATATATATATATATATATATAATATAAAAGTATTGAGAAAATAATTAGATTTTCCATGAAAAATGTAGGTAAAAGAGCAGAAAAAGTTATATGAAAAGAAGAAACTAGTAAAAATCACAGGAAAAAGTTGGTTAAAGATCAACAATTTTCATAGTAGTTCAGGAAATGCGGGTTTCAGCGCAGTATATATATAAAAATAGCAGTATAATATAAAAATATTGAGAAAATAATCAGATTTTCCATGAAAAATGTAGGTAAAAGAGCAGAAAAAGTTATATGAAAAGAAGAAACTAGTAAAAATCACAGGAAAAAGTTGGTTTAAGATCAAAAACTTTCATAGTAGTTCAGGAAATGCGGGTTTCAGCGCAGTATATATATATATATATATATATATATATATAATATAAAAATATTGAGAAAGTAATCAGATTTTCCATGAAAAAAGTAAGTAAAAGAGCAGAAAAGGTTATATGAAAAGAAGAAACTAGTAAAAATCACAGGAAAAAGTTGGTTAAAGACCAAAAACTTTCATAGTAGTTCAGGAAATGCGGCTTTCAGCGCAGTATATATATAAAAATAGCAGTATAATATAAAAATATTGAGAAAATAATCAGATTTTCCATGAAAAAAGTAGGTAAAAGAGCAGAAAAAGTTATATGAAAAGAAGAAACTAGTAAAAATCACAGGAAAAAGTTGGTTAAAGATCAAAAACTTTTATAGTAGTTCAGGAAATGCGGGCTTCAGCGCAGTATATATATATATATATATATATACTATAAAAATATTGAGAAAATAATCAGATTTTCCATGAAAAAAGTAGGTAAAAGAGCAGAAAGAGTTATATAAAAAGAAGAAACTAGTAAAAATCACAGGAAAAAGTTGGTTAAAGATCAAAAACTTTCATAGTAGTTCAGGAAATGCGGGTTTCAGCGCAGTATATATATATATATATACTATAAAAATATTGAGAAAATAATCAGATTTTCCATGAAAAAAGAAGGTAAAAGAGCAGAAAGAGTTATATGAAAAGAAGAAACTAGTAAAAATCACAGGAAAAAGTTGGTTTAAGATCAAAAACTTTCATTGTAGTTAAGGAAATGCGGGTTTCAGCGCAGTATATATATAAAAATAGCAGTATAATATAAAAATATTGAGAAAATAATCAGATTTTCCTTGAAAAAAGTAGGTAAAAGAGCAGAAAAAGTTATATGAAAAGAAGAAACTAGTAAAAATCACAGGAAAAAGTTTTTTAAAGATCAAAAACTTTTATAGTAGTTCAGGAAATGCGGGCTTCAGCGCAGTATATATATATATATATATACTATAAAAATATTGAGAAAATAATCAGATTTTCCTTGAAAAAAGTAGGTAAAAGAGCAGAAAAAGTTATATGAAAAGAAGAAACTGGTAAAAATCACAGGAAAAAGTTGGTTAAAGATCAAAAACTTTTATAGTAGTTCAGGAAATGCGGGCTTCAGCGCAGTATATATATATATATATATATATATATATATATATAATGTAAGAATATTGAGAAAGTAATCAGATTTTCCATGAAAAACGTAGGTAAAAGAGCAGAAAAAGTTATATGAAAAGAAGAAACTAGTAAAAATCACAGGAAAAAGTTGGTTAAAGATCAAAAACTTTCATAGTAGTTAAGGAAATGCGGGTTTCAGCGCAGTATATATATATAAAAATAGCAGTATAATATAAAAATATTGAGAAAATAATCAGATTTTCCATGAAAAAAGTAGGTAAAAGAGCAGAAAAAGTTAAATGAAAAGAAGAAACTAGTAAAAATCACAGGAAAAAGTTTCATAGTAGTTCAGGACATGCGGGTTTCAGCGCAGTATATATATATAAAAATAGCAGTATAATATAAAAATGTTGAGAAAATAATCAGATTTTCCATGAAAAAAGTAGGTAAAAGAGCAGAAAAGGTTATATGAAAAGAAGAAACTAGTAAAAATCACAGGAAAAAGTTGGTTAAAGACCAAAAACTTTCATAGTAGTTCAGGAAATGCGGCTTTCAGCGCAGTATATATATAAAAATAGCAGTATAATATAAAAATATTGAGAAAATAATCAGATTTTCCATGAAAAAAGTAGGTAAAAGAGCAGAAAGAGTTATATAAAAAGAAGAAACTAGTAAAAATCACAGGAAAAAGTTGGTTAAAGATCAAAAACTTTCATAGTAGTTTAGGAAATGTGGGTTTCAGCGCAGTATATATATAAAAATAGCAGTATAATATAAAAATAGTGAGAAAATAATCAGATTTTCCATGAAAAAAGTAGGTAAAAGAGCAGAAAAAGTTATATGAAAAGAAGAAACTAGTAAAAATCACAGAAAAAAGTTGGTTAAAGATCAAAAACTTTCATAGTAGTTCAGGAAATGCGGGTTTCAGCGCAGTATATATATATATATACTATAAAAATATTGAGCAAATAATCAGATTTTCCATGAAAAAAGTAGGTAAAAGAGCAGAAAGAGTTATATAAAAAGAAGAAACTAGTAAAAATCACAGGAAAAAGTTGGTTAAAGATCAAAAACTTTCATAGTAGTGTAGGAAATGTGGGTTTCAGCGCAGTATATATATAAAAATAGCAGTATAATATAAAAATATTGAGAAGATAATCAGTTTTTCCATGAAAAAAGGAGTAAAAGAGCAGAAAAAGTTATATGAAAAGAAGAAACTAGTAAAAATCACAGGAAAAAGTCGGTTAAAGATCAAAAACTTTCATAGTAGTTCAGGAAATGCGGGTTTCAGCGCAGTATATATATATATGTATAATATAAAAATATTGAGAAAATAATCAGATTTTCTATGAAAAATTTAGGTAAAAGAGTAGAAAAAGCTATATGAAAAGAAGAAACTAGTTAAAATCACAGGAAAAAGTTGGTTAAAGATCAAAAACTTTTATAGTAGTTCAGGAAATGCGGGCTTCAGCGCAGTGTATATATAAAAAAAGCAGCATTATATAAAAATATTGAGAAAATAATCAGATTTTCCATGAAAAAAGTATGTAAAAGAGCAGAAAAAGTTATATGAAAAGAAGAAACTAGTAAAAATCACAGGAAAAAGTTGGTTAAAGATCAAAAACTTTCACAGTAGTTCAGGAAATGCGGGTTTCAGCGCAGTATATATATATATATACTATAAAAATATTGAGAAAATAATCAGATTTTCCATGAAAAAAGTAGGTAAAAGAGCAGAAAGAGTTATATAAAAAGAAGAAACTAGTAAAAATCACAGGAAAAAGTTGGTTAAAGATCAAAAACTTTCATAGTAGTGTAGGAAATGTGGGTTTCAGCGCAGTATATATATAAAAATAGCAGTATAATATAAAAATATTGAGAAGATAATCAGATTTTCCATGAAAAAAGTAGGTAAAAGAGCAGAAAAAGTTGTATGAAAAGAAGAAACTAGTAAAAATCACAGGAAAAAGTTGGTTAAAGATCAAAAACTTTCATAGTAGTTCAGGAAATGCGGGTTTCAGCTCAGTATATATATAAAAATAGCAGTATAATATAAAAATATTGAGAAAATAATCAGATTTTCCATGAAAAAAGTAGGTAAAAGAGCAGAAAAAGTTATATGAAAAGAAGAAACTAGTCAAAATCACAGGAAAAAGTCGGTTAAAGATCAAAAACGTTCATAGTAGTTCAGGAAATGCGGGTTTCAGCGCAGTATATATATATATGTATAATATAAAAATATTAAGAAAATAATCAGATTTTCCATGAAAAATTTAGGTAAAAGAGCAGAAAAAGCTATATGAAAAGAAGAAACTAGTAAAAATCACAGGAAAAAGTTGGTTAAAGATCAAAAACTTTCATAGTAGTTCAGGAAATGCGGGTTTCAGCGCAGTATATATATATATATATATATATATATATATATATGTATATAATATAAAAATATTGAGAAAATAATCAGATTTTCCATGAAAAAAGTAGGTAAAAGAGCAGAAAAAGTTATATGAAAGGAAGAAACTAGTAAAAATCACAGGAAAAAATTGGTTAAAGATCAAAAACTTTCATAGTAGTTCAGGAAATGCGGGTTTCAGCGCAGTATATATATAAAAATAGCAGTATAATATAAAAATATTGAGAAAATATTCAGAT
This sequence comes from Eristalis arbustorum, assembly GCA_916610145.1. Classification (NCBI taxonomy): domain Eukaryota; kingdom Metazoa; phylum Arthropoda; class Insecta; order Diptera; family Syrphidae; genus Eristalis; species Eristalis arbustorum. Next base: position 14,175 of record CAKAIZ010000034.1, on the reverse strand, counting down.
TTTCCATGAAAAAAGTAGGTAAAAGAGCAGAAAAAGTTATATGAAAAAAAGAAACTAGTAAAAATCACAGGAAAAAGTCGGTTAAAGATCAAAAACTTTCATAGTAGTTCAGAAAATGCGGGTTTCAGCGCAGTATATATATATATATATATATATATATATATAGATATATAATATAAAAATATTGAGAAAATAATCAGATTTTCCATGAAAAATGTAGGCAAAAGAGCAGAAAAAGTTATATGAAAAGAAGAAACTAGTAAAAATCACAGGAAAAAGTTGGTTAAAGATCAAAAACTTTCATAGTAGTTCAGGAAATGCGGGTTTCAGCGCAGTATATATATAAAAATAGCAGTATAATATAAAAATAATGAGAAAATAATCAGATTTTCCATGAAAAAAGTAGGTAAAAGAGCAGAAAAAGTTATATGAAAAGAAGAAACTAGTAAAAATCACAGGAAAAAGTTGGTTTAAGGTCAAAAACTTTCATAATAGTTCAGGAAATGCGGGTTTCAGCGCAGTATATATATATATATATATATATATAATATAAAAATATTGAGAAAATTATCAGATTTTCCATGAAAAAAGTAGGTAAAAGAGCAGAAAAAGTTATATGAAAAGAAGAAACTAGTAAAAATCACAGGAAAAAGTTGGTTAAAGATCAAAAACTTTCATAGTAGTTCAGGAAATGCGGGTTTCAGCGCAGTATATATATAAAAATAGCAGTATAATATAAAAATATTGAGAAAGTTATCAAATTTTCCATGAAAAATGTAGGTAAAAGAGCAGAAAAAGTTATATGAAAAGAAGAAACTAGTAAAAATCACAGGAAAAAGTTGGTTAAAGATTAAAAATTTTCATAGTAGTTCAGGAAATGCGGGTTTCAGCGCAGTATATATATATATGTATAATATAAAAATATTAAGAAAATAATCAGATTTTCCATGAAAAATTTAGGTAAAAGAGCAGAAAAAGCTATATGAAAAGAAGAAACTAGTAAAAATCACAGGAAAAAGTTGGTTAAAGATCAAAAACTTTCATAGTAGTTCAGGAAACGCGGGTTTCAGCGCAGTATATATATATATATATATATATATATATATATATATATTATAAAAATATTGAGAAAATAATCAGATTTTCCATGAAAAAAGTAGGTAAAAGAGCAGAAAAAGTTATATGAAAAGAAGAAACTAGTAAAAATCACAGGAAAAAATTGGTTAAAGATCAAAAACTTTCATAGTAGTTCGGGAAATGCGGGTTTCAGCGCAGTATATATATAAAAATAGCAGTATAATATAAAAATATTGAGAAAATATTCAGATTTTCCATGAAAAAAGTTGGTAAAAGAGCAGAAAAAGTTATATGAAAAGAAGAAACTAGTAAAAATCACAGGAAAAAGTCGGTTAAAGATCAAAAACTTTCATAGTAGTTCAGAAAATGCGGGTTTCAGCGCAGTATATATATATATATATATATATATATATATATATATATATAATATAAAAATATTGAGAAAATAATCAGATTTTCCATGAAAAATGTAGGCAAAAGCGCAGAAAAAGTTATATGAAAAGAAGAAACTAGTAAAAATCACAGGAAAAAGTTGGTTAAAGATCAAAAACTTTCATAGTAGTTCAGGAAATGCGGGTTTCAGCGCAGTATATATATAAAAATAGCAGTATAATATAAAAATATTGAGAAAATAATCAGATTTTCCATGAAAAAAGTAGGTAAAAGAGCAGAAAAAGTTATATGAAAAGAAGAAACTAGTAAAAATCACAGGAAAAAGTCGGTTAAAGATCAAAAACTTTCATAGTAGTTCAGGAAATCCGGGTTTCAGCACAGTATATATATAAAAATAGCAGTATAATATAAAAATATTGAGAAAGTTATCAGATTTTCCATTAAAAATGTAGGTAAAAGAGCAGAAAAAGTTATATGAAAAGAAGAAACTAGTAAAAATCACAGGAAAAAGTTGGTTAAAGATTAAAAATTTTCATAGTAGTTCAGGAAATGCGGGTTTCAGCGCAGTAAATATATATAAATATAGCAGTATAATATAAAAATATTGAGAAAATAATCAGTTTTTCCATGAAAAAAGGAGTAAAAGAGCAGAAAAAGTTATATGAAAAGAAGAAACTAGTAAAAATCACAGGAAAAAGTCGGTTAAAGATCAAAAACTTTCATAGTAGTTCAGGAAATGCGGGTTTCAGCGCAGTATATATATAAAAATAGCAGTATAATATAAAAATATTGATAAAATAATCAGATTTTCCATGAAAAAAGTAGGTAAAAGAGAAGAAAAAGTTATATGAAAAGAAGAAACTAGTAAAAATCACAGGAAAAACTCGGTTAAAGATCAAAAACGTTCATAGTAGTTCAGGAAATGCGGGTTTCAGCGCAGTATATATATATATGTATAATATAAAAATATTGAGAAAATATTCAGATTTTCTATGATAAATTTAGGTAAAAGAGTAGAAAAAGCTATATGAAAAGAAGAAACTAGTAAAAATCACAGGAAAAAGTTGGTTAAAGATCAAAAACTTTTATAGTAGTTCAGGAAATGCGGGCTTCAGCGCAGTGTATATATAAAAAAAGCAGCATAATATAAAAATATTGAGAAAATAATCAGATTTTCCATGAAAAAAGTATGTAAAAGAGCAGAAAAAGTTATATGAAAAGAAGAAACTAGTAAAAATCACAGGAAAAAGTTGGTTAAAGATCAAAAACTTTCACAGTAGTTCAGGAAATGCGGGTTTCAGCGCAGTATATATATATATATACTATAAAAATTTTGAGAAAATAATCAGATTTTCCATGAAAAAAGTAGGTAAAAGAGCAGAAAGAGTTATATAAAAAGAAGAAACTAGTAAAAATCACAGGAAAAAGTTGGTTAAAGATCAAAAACTTTCATAGTAGTGTAGGAAATGTGGGTTTCAGCGCAGTATATATATAAAAATAGCAGTATAATATAAAAATATTGAGAAGATAATCAGATTTTCCATGAAAAAAGTAGGTAAAAGAGCAGAAAAAGTTGTATGAAAAGAAGAAACTAGTAAAAATCACAGGAAAAAGTTGGTTAAAGATCAAAAACTTTCATAGTAGTTCAGGAAATGCGGGTTTCAGCTCAGTATATATATAAAAATAGCAGTATAATATAAAAATATTGAGAAAATAATCAGATTTTCCATGAAAAAAGTAGGTAAAAGAGCAGAAAAAGTTATATGAAAAGAAGAAACTAGTCAAAATCACAGGAAAAAGTCGGTTAAAGATCAAAAACTTTCATAGTAGTTCAGGAAATGCGGGTTTCAGCGCAGTATATATATATATGTATAATATAAAAATATTAAGAAAATAATCAGATTTTCCATGAAAAATTTAGGTAAAAGAGCAGAAAAAGCTATATGAAAAGAAGAAACTAGTAAAAATCACAGGAAAAAGTTGGTTAAAGATCAAAAACTTTCATAGTAGTTCAGGAAATGCGGGTTTCAGCGCAGTATATATATATATATATATATATATATATAATATAAAAATATTGAGAAAATAATCAGATTTTCCATGAAAAAAGTAGGTAAAAGAGCAGAAAAAGTTATATGAAAAGAAGAAACTAGTAAAAATCACAGGAAAAAATTGGTTAAAGATCAAAAACTTTCATAGTAGTTCAGGAAATGCGGGTTTCAGCGCAGTATATATATAAAAATAGCAGTATAATATAAAAATATTGAGAAAATATTCAGATTTTCCATGAAAAAAGTAGGTAAAAGAGCAGAAAAAGTTATATGAAAAGAAGAAACTAGTAAAAATCACAGGAAAAAGTCGGTTAAAGATCAAAAACTTTCATTGTAGTTCAGAAAATGCGGGTTTCAGCGCAGTATATATATATATATATATATATATATATATAATATAAAAATATTGAGAAAATAATCAGATTTTCCATGAAAAATGTAGGCAAAAGAGCAGAAAAAGTTATATGAAAAGAAGAAACTAGTAAAAATCACAGGAAAAAGTTGGTTAAAGATCAAAAACTTTCATAGTAGTTCAGGAAATGCGGGTTTCAGCGCAGTATATATATAAAAATAGCAGTATAATATAAAAATAATGAGAAAATAATCAGATTTTCCATGAAAAAAGTAGGTAAAAGAGCAGAAAAAGTTATATGAAAAGAAGAAACTAGTAAAAATCACAGGAAAAAGTTGGTTTAAGGTCAAAAACTTTCATAGTAGTTCAGGAAATGCGGGTTTCAGCGCAGTATATATATATATATATATATATATATATATAATATAAAAATATTGAGAAAATTATCAGATTTTCCATGAAAAAAGTAGGTAAAAGAGCAGAAAAAGTTATATGAAAAGAAGAAACTAGTAAAAATCACAGGAAAAAGTTGGTTAAAGATCAAAACTTTCATAGTAGTTCAGGAAATGCGGGTTTCAGCGCAGTATATATATAAAAATAGCAGTATAATATAAAAATATTGAGAAAGTTATCAAATTTTCCATGAAAAATGTAGGTAAAAGAGCAGAAAAAGTTATATGAAAAGAAGAAACTAGTAAAAATCACAGGAAAAAGTTGGTTAAAGATTAAAAATTTTCATAGTAGTTCAGGAAATGCGGGTTTCAGCGCATTTATATATATATATAATATAAAAATATTGAGAAAATAATCAGATTTTCCATGAAAAAATAGGTAAACAGCAGAAAAGTTATATGAAAAGAAGAAACTAGTAAAAATCACAGGAAAAAGTTGGTAAAAGATCAAAAACTTTCGTAGTAGTTTAGGAAATGCGGGTTTCAGCGCAGTATATATATATATATAATATAAAAATATTGAGAAAATAATCAGATTTTCCATGAAAAAAGTAGTTAAAGAGCAGAAAGAGTTATATGAAAAGAAGAAACTAGTAAAAATCACAGGAAAAAGTTGGTTAAAGATCAAAAACTTTCATAGTAGTTTAGGAAATGTGGGTTTCAGCGCAGTATATATATAAAAATAGCAGTATAATATAAAAATATTGAGAAAATATTCAGATTTTCCATGAAAAAAGTAGGTAAAAGAGCAGAAAAAGTTATATGAAAAGAAGAAACTAGTAAAAATCACAGGAAAAAGTCGGTTAAAGATCAAAAACTTTCATAGTAGTTCAGAAAATGCGGGTTTCAGCGCAGTATATATATATATATATATATATATATATATATATATATATATATATAATATAAAAATATTGAGAAAATAATCAGATTTTCCATGAAAAATGTAGGCAAAAGCGCAGAAAAAGTTATATGAAAAGAAGAAACTAGTAAAAATCACAGGAAAAAGTTGGTTAAAGATCAAAAACTTTCATAGTAGTTCAGGAAATGCGGGTTTCAGCGCAGTATATATATAAAAATAGCAGTATAATATAAAAATATTGAGAAAATAATCAGATTTTCCATGAAAAAAGTAGGTAAAAGAGCAGAAAAGTTATATGAAAAGAAGAAACTAGTAAAAATCACAGGAAAAAGTCGGTTAAAGATCAAAAACTTCATAGTAGTTCAGGAAATCCGGGTTTCAGCACAGTATATATATAAAAATAGCAGTATAATATAAAAATATTGAGAAAGTTATCAGATTTTCCATTAAAAATGTAGGTAAAAGAGCAGAAAAAGTTATATGAAAAGAAGAAACTAGTAAAAATCACAGGAAAAAGTTGGTTAAAGATTAAAAATTTTCATAGTAGTTCAGGAATGCGGGTTTCAGCGCAGTAAATATATATAAATATAGCAGTATAATATAAAAATATTGAGAAAATAATCAGTTTTTCCATGAAAAAAGGAGTAAAAGAGCAGAAAAAGTTATATGAAAGAAGAAACTAGTAAAAATCACAGGAAAAAGTCGGTTAAAGATCAAAAACTTTCATAGTAGTTCAGGAAATGCGGGTTTCAGCGCAGTATATATATAAAAATAGCAGTATAATATAAAAATATTGATAAAATTATCAGATTTTCCATGAAAAAAGTAGGTAAAAGAGAAGAAAAAGTTATATGAAAAGAAGAAACTAGTAAAAATCACAGGAAAAACTCGGTTAAAGATCAAAAACGTTCATAGTAGTTCAGGAAATGCGGGTTTCAGCGCAGTATATATATATATGTATAATATAAAAATATTGAGAAAATATTCAGATTTTCTATGATAAATTTAGGTAAAAGAGTAGAAAAAGCTATACGAAAAGAAGAAACTAGTAAAAATCACAGGAAAAAGTTGGTTAAAGATCAAAAACTTTTATAGTAGTTCAGGAAATGCGGGCTTCAGCGCAGTGTATATATAAAAAAAGCAGCATAATATAAAAATATTGAGAAAATAATCAGATTTTCCATGAAAAAAGTATGTAAAAGAGCAGAAAAAGTTATATGAAAAGAAGAAACTAGTAAAAATCACAGGAAAAAGTTGGTTAAAGATCAAAAACTTTCACAGTAGTTCAGGAAAATGCGGGTTTCAGCGCAGTATATATATATATATACTATAAAAATTTTGAGAAAATAATCAGATTTTCCATGAAAAAAGTAGGTAAAAGAGCAGAAAGAGTTATATAAAAAGAAGAAACTAGTAAAAATCACAGGAAAAAGTTGGTTAAAGATCAAAAACTTTCATAGTAGTGTAGGAAATGTGGGTTTCAGCGCAGTATATATATAAAAATAGCAGTATAATATAAAAATATTGAGAAGATAATCAGATTTTCCATGAAAAAAGTAGGTAAAAGAGCAGAAAAAGTTATATGAAAAGAAGAAACTAGTAAAAATCACAGGAAAAAGTTGGTTAAAGATCAAAAACTTTCATAGTAGTTCAGGAAATGCGGGTTTCAGCTCAGTATATATATAAAAATAGCAGTATAATATAAAAATATTGAGAAAATAATCAGATTTTCCATGAAAAAAGTAGGTAAAAGAGCAGAAAAAGTTATATGAAAAGAAGAAACTAGTCAAAATCACAGGAAAAAGTCGGTTAAAGATCAAAAACTTTCATAGTAGTTCAGGAAATGCGGGTTTCAGCGCAGTATATATATATATGTATAATATAAAAATATTAAGAAAATAATCAGATTTTCCATGAAAAATTTAGGTAAAAGAGCAGAAAAAGCTATATGAAAAGAAGAAACTAGTAAAAATCACAGGAAAAAGTTGGTTAAAGATCAAAAACTTTCATAGTAGTTCAGGAAATGCGGGTTTCAGCGCAGTATATATATATATATATATATATATATATATAATATAAAAATATTGAGAAAATAATCAGATTTTCCATGAAAAAAGTAGGTAAAGAGCAGAAAAAGTTATATGAAAAGAAGAAACTAGTAAAAATCACAGGAAAAAATTGGTTAAAGATCAAAAACTTTCATAGTAGTTCAGGAAATGCGGGTTTCAGCGCAGTATATATATAAAAATAGCAGTATAATATAAAAATATTGAGAAAATATTCAGATTTTCCATGAAAAAAGTAGGTAAAAGAGCAGAAAAAGTTATATGAAAAGAAGAAACTAGTAAAAATCACAGGAAAAAGTCGGTTAAAGATCAAAAACTTTCATAGTAGTTCAGAAAATGCGGGTTTCAGCGCAGTATATATATATATATATATATATATATATATATATATATATATATATAATATAAAAATATTGAGAAAATAATCAGATTTTCCATGAAAAATGTAGGCAAAAGAGCAGAAAAAGTTATATGAAAAGAAGAAACTAGTAAAATCACAGGAAAAGTTGGTTTAAAGATCAAAAACTTTCATAATAGTTCAGGAAATGCGGGTTTCAGCGCAGTATATATATAAAAATAGCAGTATAATATAAAAATAATGAGAAAATAATCAGATTTTCCATGAAAAAAGTAGGTAAAAGAGCAGAAAAAGTTATATGAAAAGAAGAAACTAGTAAAAATCACAGGAAAAAGTTGGTTTAAGGTCAAAAACTTTCATAGTAGTTCAGGAAATGCGGGTTTCAGCGCAGTATATATATATATATATATATATATATAATATAAAAATATTGAGAAAATTATCAGATTTTCCATGAAAAAAGTAGGTAAAAGAGCAGAAAAAGTTATATGAAAAGAAGAAACTAGTAAAAATCACAGGAAAAAGTTGGTTAAAGATCAAAAACTTTCATAGTAGTTCAGGAAATGCGGGTTTCAGCGCAGTATATATATAAAAATAGCAGTATAATATAAAAATATTGAGAAAGTTATCAAATTTTCCATGAAAAATGTAGGTAAAAGAGCAGAAAAAGTTATATGAAAAGAAGAAACTAGTAAAAATCACAGGAAAAAGTTGGTTAAAGATTAAAAATTTTCATAGTAGTTCAGGAAATGCGGGTTTCAGCGCATTTATATATATATATAATATAAAAATATTGAGAAAATAATCAGATTTTCCATGAAAAAATAGGTAAACAGCAGAAAAGATATATGAAAAGAAGAAACTAGTAAAAATCACAGGAAAAAGTTGGTAAAAGATCAAAAACTTTCGTAGTAGTTTAGGAAATGCGGGTTTCAGCGCAGTATATATATATATATAATATAAAAATATTGAGAAAATAATCAGATTTTCCATGAAAAAAGTAGTTAAAGAGCAGAAAGAGTTATATGAAAAGAAGAAACTAGTAAAAATCACAGGAAAAAGTTGGTTAAAGATCAAAAACTTTCATAGTAGTTTAGGAAATGTGGGTTTCAGCGCAGTATATATATAAAAATAGCAGTATAATATAAAAATATTGAGAAAATAATCAGATTTTCTATGAAAAAAGTAGATAAAAGAGCAGAAAAAGTTTTATGAAAAGAAGAAACTAGTAAAAATCACAGGAAAAAGTTGGTTAAAGATCAAAAACTTTCATAGTAGTTCAGGAAATGCGGGTTTCAGCGCAGTATATATATAAAAATAGCAGTATAATATAAAATTATTGAGAAAATAATCAGATTTTCCATGAAAAAAGTAGGTAAAAGAGCAGAAAAAGTTATATGAAAAGAAGAACTAGTAAAAATCACAGGAAAAAGTCGGTTAAAGATCAAAAACTTTCATAGTAGTTCAGGAAATGCGGGTTTCAGCGCAGTATATATATAAAAATAGCAGTATAATATAAAAATATTGAGAAAATAATCAGATTTTCCATGAAAAAAGTACGTAAAAGAGCAGAAAAAGTTATATGAAAATAAGAAACTAGTAAAAATCACAGGAAAAATTGGTTAAAGATCAAAATCTTTCATAGTAGTTCAGGAAATGCGGGTTTCAGCGCAGTATATATATAAAAATAGCAGTATAATATAAAAATATTGAGAAAATAATCAGATTTTCCATGAAAAAAGTAGGTAAAAGAGCAGAAAAAGTTATATGAAAAGAAGAAACTAGTAAAAATCACAGGAAAAAGTCGGTTAAAGATCAAAAACTTTCATAGTAGTTCAGGAAATGCGGGTTCCAGCGCAGTATGTATATATAAAAATATTGAGAAAATAATCAGATTTTCCATGAAAAAAGTAGGTAAAAGAGCAGAAAAAGTTGTATGAAAAGAAGAAACTAGTAAAAATCGCAGGAAAAAGTTGGTTAAAGATCAAAAACTTTCATAGTAGTTCAGGAAATGCGGGTTTCAGCGCAGTATATATATAAAAATAGCAGTATAATATAAAAATATTGAGAAAATATTCAGATTTTCCATGAAAAAAGTAGGTAAAAGAGCAGAAAAAGTTATATGAAAAGAAGAAACTAGTAAAAATCACAGGAAAAAGTCGGTTAAAGATCAAAAACTTTCATAGTAGTTCAGGAAATGCGGGTTTCAGCGCAGTATATATATATATATATACATATATAATATAAAAATATTGAGAAAATAATCAGATTTTCCATGAAAAATGTAGGCAAAAGAGCAGAAAAAGTTACATGAAAAGAAGAAACTAGTAAAAATCACAGGAAAAAGTTGGTTAAAGATCAAAAACTTTTATAGTAGTTCAGGAAATGCGGGTTTCAGCGCAGTATATATATCAAAATAGCAGTATAATATAAAAATAATGAGAAAATAATCAGAATTTCCATGAAAAAAGTAGGTAAAAGAGCAGAAAAAGTTATATGAAAAGAAGAAACTAGTAAAAATCACAGGAAAAAGTTGGTTAAAGATCAAAAACTTTCATAGTAGTTCAGGAAATGCGGGTTACAGCGCAGTATATATATATATATATATATAATATAAAAATATTGAGAAAATTATCAGATTTTCCATGAAAAAAGTAGGTAAAAGAGCAGAAAAAGTTATATGAAAAGAAGAAACTAGTAAAAATCATAGGAAAAAGTTGGTTAAAGATCAAAAACTTTCATAGTAGTTCAGGAAATGCGGGTTTCAGCGCAGTATATATATAAAAATAGCAGTATAATATAAAAATATTGAGAAAATAATCAGATTTTCCATGAAAAATGTAGGAAAAAGAGCAGAATAAGTTATATGAAAAGAAGAAACTAGTAAAAATCACAGGAAAAAGTTGGTTAAAGATTAAAAATTTTCATAGTAGTTCAGGAAATGCGGGTTTCAGCGCAGTATATATATAAAAATAGCAGTATAATATACAAATATTGAGAAAATAATCAGATTTTCCATGAAAAAAGTAGGTAAAAGAGCAGAAAAAGTTATATGAAAAGAAGAAACTAGTAAAAATCACAGGAAAAAGTTGGCTAAAAATCAAAAACTTTCATAGTAGTTCAGGAAATGCGGGTTTCAGCGCAGTATATATATATATATATATATATATATATATATATTTATATATATAATATAAAAATGTTGAGAAAATAATCAGATTTTCCATGAAAAAAGTAGGTAAAAGAGCAGAAAAAGTTATATGAAAAGAAGAAACTAGTAAAAATCACAGGAAAAAGTTGGTTAAAGATAAAAAACTTTCATAGTAGTTCAGGAAATGCGGGTTTCAGCGCTGTATATATATAAAAATAGCAGTATAATATAAAATTATTGAGAAAATAATCAGATTTTCCATGAAAAAAGTAGGTAAAAGAGCAGAAAAAGTTATATGAAAAGAAGAAACTAGTAAAAATCACAGGAAAAAGTCGGTTAAGGATCAAAAACTTTCATAGTAGTTCAGGAAATGCGGGTTTCAGCGCAGTATATATATAAAAATAGCAGTATAATATAAAAATATTGAGAAAATAATCAGATTTTCCATGAAAAAAGTACGTAAAAGAGCAGAAAAAGTTATATGAAAATAAGAAACTAGTAAAAATCACAGGAAAAATTGGTTAAAGATCAAAATCTTTCATAGTAGTTCAGGAAATGCGGGTTTCAGCGCAGTATATATATAAGAATAGCAGTATAATATAAAAATATTGAGAAAATAATCAGTTTTTCCATGAAAAAAGTAGTAAAAGAGCAGAAAAAGTTATATGAAAAGAAGAAACTAGTAAAAATCACAGGAGAAAGTCGGTTAAAGATCAAAAACTTTCATAGTAGTTCACGAAATGCGGGTTTCACCGCAGTATATATATAAAAATAGCAGTATAATATAAAAATATTGAGAAAATAATCAGATTTTCCATGAAAAAAGTAGGTAAAAGAGCAGAAAAAGTTAAATGAAAAGAAGAAACTAGTAAAAATCACAGGAAAAAGTCGGTTAAAGATCAAAAACTTTCATAGTAGTTCAGGAAATGCGGGTTTCAGCGCAGTATATATATAAAAATAGCAGTATAATATAAAAATATTGAGAAAATAATCAGATTTTCCATGAAAAAAGTAGGTAAAAGAGCAGAAAAAGTTATATGAAAAGAAGAAACTAGTAAAAATCACAGGAAAAAGTTGGTTAAAGATAAAAAACTTTCATAGTAGTTCAGGAAATGCGGGTTTCAGCGCTGTATATATATAAAAATAGCAGTATAATATAAAAATATTGAGAAAATAATCAGATTTTCCATGAAAAAAAGTAGGTAAAAGAGCAGAAAAAGTTATATGAAAAGAAGAAACTAGTAAAAATCACAGGAAAAAGTTGGTTAAAGATCAAAAACTTTCATAGTAGTTCAGGAAATGCGGGTTTCAGCGCAGTATATACATAGAAATAGCAGTATAATATAAAAATATTGAGAAAATATTCAGATTTTCCATAAAAAAAGTAGGTAAAAGAGCAGAAAAAGTTATATGAAAAGAAGAAACTAGTAAAAATCACAGGAAAAAGTCGGTTAAAGATCAAAAACTTTCATAGTAGTTCAGGAAATGCGGGTTTCAGCGCAGTATATATATAAAAATAGCAGTATAATATAAAAATATTGAGAAAATAATCAGATTTTCCATGAAAAAAGTAGGTAAAAGAGCAGAAAAAGTTATATGAAAAGAAGAAACTAGTAAAAATCACAGGAAAAAGTTGGTTAAAGATCGAAAACTTTCACAGTAGTTCAGGAAATACGGGTTTCAGCGCAGTATATATATAAAAATAGCAGTATAATATAAAAATATTGAGAAAATAATCAGATTTTTCATGAAAAAAGTAGGTAAAAGAGCAGAAAAAGTTATATGAAAAGAAGAAACTAGTCAAAATCACAGGAAAAAGTCGGTTAAAGATCAAAAACTTTCATAGTAGTTCAGGAAATGCGGGTTTCAGCGCAGTATATATATATTTATGTATAATATAAAAATATTAAGAAAATAATCAGATTTTCCATGAAAAATTTAGGTAAAAGAGCAGAAAAAGCTATATGAAAAGAAGAAACTAGTAAAAATCACAGGAAAAAGTTGGTTAAAGATCAAAACCTTTCATAGTAGTTCAGGAAATGAGGGTTTCAGCGCAGTATATATATATATATATATATATATATATATATATATATATATAATATAAAAATATTGAGAAAATAATCAGATTTTCCATGAAAAAAGTAGGTAAAAGAGCAGAAAAAGTTATATGAAAAGAAGAAACTAGTAAAAATCACAGGAAAAAATTGGTTAAAGATCATAAAATTTCATAGTAGTTCAGGAAATGCGGGTTTCAGCGCAGTATATATATAAAAATAGCAGTATAATATAAAAATATTGAGAAAATAATCAGATTTTCCATGAAAAAAGTAGGTAAAAGAGCAGAAAAAGTTATATGAAAGGAAGAAACTAGTAAAAATCACAGGAAAAAGTTGGTTAAAGATTAAAAATTTTCATAGTAGTTCAGGAAATGCGGGTTTCAGCGCAGTATATATATAAAAATAGCAGTATAATATAAAAATATTGAGAAAATAATCAGATTTTCCATGAAAAAAGTAGGTAAAAGAGCAGAAAAAGTTATATGAAAGGAAGAAACTAGTAAAAATCACAGGAAAAAGTTGGTTAAAGATTAAAAATTTTCATAGTAGTTCAGGAAATGCGGGTTTCAGCGCAGTATATATATATATATATATATATATATATATTTATATATATAATATAAAAATATTGAGAAAATAATCAGATTTTCCATGAAAAAAGTAGGTAAAAGAGCAGAAAAAGTTATATGAAAAGAAGAAACTAGTAAAAATCACAGGAAAAAGTTGGTTAAAGATAAAAAACTTTCATAGTAGTTCAGGAAATGTGGGTTTCAGCGCTGTATATATATAAAAATAGCAGTATAATATAAAAATATTGAGAAAATAATCAGATTTTCCATGAAAAAATTAGGTAAAAGAGCAGAAAAAGTTATATGAAAAGAAGAAACTAGTAAAAATCACAGGAAAAAGTTGGTTAAAGATCAAAAACTTTCATAGTAGTTCAGGAAATGCGGGTTTCAGCGCAGTATATACATAGAAATAGCAGTATAATATAAAAATATTGAGAAAATATTCAGATTTTCCATAAAAAAAGTAGGTAAAAGAGCAGAAAAAGTTATATGAAAAGAAGAAACTAGTAAAAATCACAGGAAAAAGTCGGTTAAAGATCAAAAACTTTCATAGTAGTTCAGGAAATGCGGGTTTCAGCGCAGTATATATATAAAAATAGCAGTATAATATAAAAATATTGAGAAAATAATCAGATTTTCCATGAAAAAAGTAGGTAAAAGAGCAGAAAAAGTTAAATGAAAAGAAGAAACTAGTAAAAATCACAGGAAAAAGTCGGTTAAAGATCAAAAACTTTCATAGTAGTTCAGGAAATGCGGGTTTCAGCGCAGTATATATATAAAAATA